>JABJVR010002326.1:0-17576 GCA_025773905.1 Chitala chitala
TTTTTTTTCTCCACACTGTGGAGTTTTTGGTTCCTCTCCTCCGTTGTTGTCTGGCTTCATTCATTTGTATTGATTTCCTCTCCAAACTTTGGGCCTCAATCACAGATATCATCTCAAGTGTTTTTTAATAAAGATCTTTAGAAGGTCCTAAAGAAAGTCTGTGTTAAATTCATGTTCTTAAACCCCAGGTTTGTTTGCTAATGTGTTCTTATGATCAATCCCATGTCTATATAAAACTTCCCGCCAATCTTCATTAAAGGGCATAAAACTGCAGGGTCATGTGCACACCAGGGTTATTATTGTATATAAAAACTATTACGAAAATGAAAAGTACACATTACAAAACAAACCTGTTAACAAAAATAAAATGGCAGCTTACAAAAATACTAAAACTAAACTAAAAATATAACCTATGACACAATGAACAAAAACTAAATAAATTCATGAAGACATTTGTTAATATTTTTTCCTTGTCGCCTAAATAAAAATCAGTCTTTTCAGATGCAAAATGTTAATTAGCCATTGTTATTAATTAATTAGCCATTGTTCCGATTAACAGTTCTAACAATCTGGGGTTTCCAGTCCTCACACTGGGATAACAAAAAGGCAAAGTTTTTTAGTAGAAAACAGCACTTAACCACATATTTCAGTGATTCGCACACTCCCGTATTTTTCAATGGGAACTGGAATGTACTACTGCAGCCAACCCACTGCCACATGTCCTTGTTTTTGATGAATGTTAATTAAAACAATGGTTTAAAATTTTCAGTGCAGAAATTTCATTTTTTTAAATGTCAGCCTTCTTTTACAATGGTAACATAAAAATTATCTCTGATAGAGGAGATAGTATCTCAGGGTCTTGTTCACAAGTGATGGGAAAAGGGATCATGAGATTGATCATAGGTAGGGTGTGGCTTCTCCAGTGAGGCAGACGCTATACTGGACCTTAGTGGTGAAGAGGGAGGTAAGCCAAAAGGCGAGGCTCAGGATTTGCTGGTTGGTCTACAGTCCTACCCTCACCTATGGTCATGAACTTTAGGTAATTAGCTTCCTTCGTGGAGTGGCCGGGCTTACTCACCAAAATCGGGAGAGCAGTTCAGAGGTACAGGAGGGGCTTGGAGTAGAGCCGCTGTTCCTCCATATTGACAGAAGCCAATAGAAGTGGTTCGGACACTTAAAGTGACACTTACTTAAGAAAGCCTCCTTGGAGACTTCTATTGCAGGTTTACCAGGCACGGCCTGTTGGGCGAAGGCTTCAGGGCTGACCCAGGACACGCTGGAGAGATTATATCTATCAGCTGGCCTGGGAATGGCTGGGGATCCCCCAGGAGGAGTTGGAAGAAGTCGCTAGGGACAGAGGTGTCTGGGCATCTTTTCTCCTCCTGCTACCACTGCGACCCTAAATTGTATAAGTGGTAAAGTGATGGATGGATCGATCGATAAAAAAACTATAAAACTAAAATAAACGAAAACAAAACTAACACTATTTTAGTTAAAACTGTCAATACTCAAAAAACGGAAATCTGACATGCCAAATGAAATAAAAATTAATGAAAACTTCAAACCTTTAATAACCCTGCACTCAGGTCCTGTTCAAATGGCCCACGGCTGCTCACAGACATAATACTGACCAACCAATAGTGATTGACCCAAATGTTTGTGCAGGTCCTCCTTTTAGACGTCTGGCAAGCGTTGCCCTTAAATGTGAAAATGTCCGGCTTTCTCACATTCATTAATCACTGACTTAGCCGTGTTGTTGGCTGCAATTGCTCATCATCATCTCTGTTTTAATCGTAAAGAGCAAATTTGAGGTTCGAGCTGCTCAACCGTGCGATGCGTGTTCAGCGCATTAATTAGTATGACTCTGTTTTAATAAATCAACACGACCACACATGGAATTCCACACGTATGTTGCTGGGAATGATGAACTGCTGCACAAAGTTACGTCTTCTGAGAAATATAATACTGCACAGTTTCACTGTACCTCTCAATTTAATGACTCGTTTTGTTGAAGTACTTGAAGGTTTTGAAGTTTTCTTTGAAACACACTGTACTTTGTGAATTTTACAGGAATAAGACACCTTCTTTTGTTTGTCCTCTTTTGTAAGGGTTTGTCCTCCTTTTTGACCTTCAGTGTCTCCCTTTGGATATGCAGGTATCTGGTAACCCTATATACAGGTAGCCTGAAGACTGGCCACAATCTCCGAGACTTTTTTTTTTTTCCTGTCGGACAAAATTCCTTTTGATATTGTAACGGACCAAGGAAGCAGGCAGGTTTCGAACCTTGGTCAGGAGCACAGGAGACAGAAGAATTAGCCCCGTAAACCAAGCACTCAAGTCCTTAACTCTGGGAGCCAAAAGATCTCCTGTCTTGACCCTTGGGGGTGACATCACTGTCGCTGCATCTGACCCACCACCACCTGCGGTGGTTGCTACAATACTGTAAAATTCAAATTAAAGCTTTTATCTACAATGGGACAATCAATTAAATTGAATTTCAAATTTAGACAGGATTATACTGAACCAGACCGATGGAGCTGGTGGGTTTTGCACCCAGGTAGTCGCCACCCACTGATTACCTCGTTGAGATTAAGAGTCAAATTTCTTTCTCGCTTTGGGAGCCAATCGAATGCTTGTTACGACCCTGGGGGTGACGTCACTGTCATTGCAGCCAACACGCTGCCACATGCTGCAATATACAGAATTTATTTTAAAGACCACACAGCTTTTTTGTAATGTTATTAACGATTTAAATTATTTTAAATATATGATAAATTATAATGAAATGTGTAAGTCCTATAAATACGTAAATGTCGGAAAATGCGCACATATGTTTTAGAACGATGTTTCTTAACTGTTTGTGAATGAGACGCACGTGCTCCCACTCCCCTCCCCCCATGTACACCAATGTTCTCGCGAATACTCTAGTAAATCATAAAAACAAATGTGGTATTTCATAGATATAATTTTCGCTGAAAATAATTGTAAAAATTAATAGCTCAAGTACTAAGCACACTTTTTAAATTTAGGGTTTATGTCATAACTGTTCATATTGTTCTTTGTAATATGACAGCAAGTAAATCATAAAATCACTTTTAAACTCGCCACAAAAACACGATAATCGATATTTTACCTGCAGGTGGAGCTCTGTTGCTTCAATTTGAGAATACTTTTCCAAAATATAACTCGAGTTAAATGGAAGTAAGCGATATACCTTTTAATTTTTTAATAGATATTTCTTTAGTTAGTAATTCAATCGGTTTATCTTTATAGGCAAATATACACAAAATTAATCTGAGGAATAATGAAAACGTCTTCTACAGGTTTATGGCCAAGGTGGTTATCTGGTTAAAGATCGTTATAAAAGTATTGTACAATATTGTAATCATGAAAACTTCAAAGTACGTTTTCTCAGCAATTAAGAAACTGACAGATTTTAAATGGATACTGTAAATTTAATACATATCCTGTACCGCTTATGTATATGTAGCTGCGAACGTTTTTCTAAGACTAGTGGTGTCTGTACTATCATTAGGCAATACGTAGCTGTTTCTTAGTGCTGCACACTACAAAATAAGTGTTGTTCTTCAATTCATGTGTGCTTTAAGTGAATCCGTACGTTTGTACGGTTTTTTCTTTTTAATTATACATGTTAAGAGAAGCGATTGGTGCTGTGCCTCCTCTGCATCCATGCTTCAAAATATTTAAAATTTAAATTGGAAAAGGATCCGATTTCAGACGGGTTTGTTGTCGGACGGCGCGTTAGTGATGTAACACCGCCGGTGCGAATTAGCGGGAGCAGGCCAGTGGTCCTCTATGGTTGCATTATTATTAACTAAGAGAAGCAAACAAACAACAGTACTATGTTTTCATTTGTTATTTTGTAGCTGTGGGAATCATTTTTCGTTGTAAAAAATAAAGTAGAAAAATTGCGGAGGTAATCAGAATGAATCTTGAGAGACTACGGAAGCGTGTACGACACTACATCGATCAGGTGAGACTGCTGATGTTGGGTTTATATTAACCAATAAAGCAATTATCGTCACGTCTGCTAAAAAAAAAAAAAAATCACACTTATATACATAATCTGCATAAACGTCGATCTTTTATGACATGAACATTAGTGCTGATATTCTCGTTAACGCGATACGTAAAACAAGGCCCACTAACTTTCTGTTACAGTATTAACTTTGTTTTATTTCTTTCTCTGGTTTTTGTTGAAATATTGTATAAGTTTTGCACGCACAATATATTTTGGAAGTAAGTCATGTTATTCGGTTGTTAATTGTTAAAACTGAGGTGTTATCCATTAGTAATCATAGATAATATACCAGTAGCATCCGTGTATTTTTAGGTTCAGACATTCATGTAATCACTGTTATCAATAACTACTAAGAAAGTATGAATTTTACGCGTAGTTATACTTACAACCTACTGATTTCTCTGCAGCAACAGTACCAGAGTGCTCTGTTTTGGGCAGACAAAATCGCGTCCTTGTCACATGGTAAGCGATTTTTTCAAATTTGGCTCTGTACTTTGAAAGACTCTATATACATTTTGCATATGTTCTTAACATGTTCACCAAGTTGCTTTAACTTTATCTCATAGATAGTTTTGTAGGATAGAGTTCCTTTTGATATTGTAACGGACTGAGGGAGTAGGCGGGTTTCGAACCCGGGGCATCACTGCCAGACAGGCGCAGCACACCACACAGGAGGATTAGCCCACTGAGCCAAAGACTCAAGTCTTCAGCTCTGGGAGCTAATCGGACTCTTGTCTCGACCCCTGGGGGTTATGTCACCATCACTGCAGCTGACCCACTGTCACATGCCGCAGTTGGTACACTACCCCCTTCATTGCCCCCACTTCACCCTTGTTCTATCTTGGCCGAAGCGATTACATCCCACTCCTGACACCAATGTATTGGACCAAAAAAGCAGGCATGTTTTGAACCTGGGTCATCGCTGCCTGCGCAGCACACCGTACAAGAGGACTAGCCCGCTGAGCCAAAGACTGGACTGTTTAGCTCTGGGAACTAATCGGACTGTTGTCTCGACCCCTGGGAATTATGTCATTGTCAGTGCAGCTGACCCATTGCCACACGCCACAGGTGCTACAATATTTAGGATGGCTTGTGAGTGAAATGAATGAGCTTATCCAGATGTCTGTTCTGCAGAAGATCCACAGGACATTTACTGGCTGGCACAGTGCCTTTACCTCACATCACAGTATCACAGGGCTGCCCACGCACTCCGATCTAGAAAGCTGGACAAGGTATGCAGTCGTTACGTGCTGGAAATTTTGCAATTCTTGCTTTTCCTAAGTGGTCTAATTATTTGGCAGGAATGTATATGATATAAATTTACATATTTATAAAATTTTGTAACATCACATCACATGTATATTCTTTATATACTTGCAGTCAGTAAATTTATCTTGATTTTCACCAGCTGTACCCAGCATGTCAGTACCTCGCAGCAAGATGTTACGTGAGTATTCCTGTTTCTTTCTTGTAAGTTGTATAATAATAATAATTTTCTGTGTAAAGCGCTTTGAGGCACACTGTTGTGAAAGGCACTATATAAAAATAAATTTTGTAAAGTTGTATAAGTATTTCCAATGAAAACAAGGTTGTATTTTATAGTAAATAACAGATTTTTGTAATGGAGGAGCTCAAAAATTTAATTTTCCTACTATGAATTTGTCATATTGGACTTCTTCATCTCAGCAAGAGCAAGTAAAATGTTCTACAATGCATAAGAAAACAAAAGAAAAACATTACCTGATGTTTCCAACATAACATCATTTATAGATTCACAGACCCTAATGGAAGCACACACACCCCTTTTCCACCGGTGCTTGGTCACTGGTGGAAATTGCCTAACTGCTAAGTGCCCTGTATTTCAGGGCCAAAGTTGACAAGTGATGTTTCAACCATGTGACCAACCTGGGTTCTGTTCAAGATTGCTGATAGCTTAAAAATATATTTTCATGTCCAAACTCATCAGCCTGTTAGAGCAGTTCATAGCAATTGCTATAGGCAATAACATACATTTATTTAACAAATGTGTTTACAAGTAGATAAGCATTTAGACAAATGTGACTTCATCTTCTCTTCCTTTTGACACCAAATATGACAATATTATTAGCTCATTATGTTTTTTAAATATTATTAGCTCATTATGTTTTTAGACATTCCTCCAAATGCTAATGTTGATGTTTAAAAAGACAGGCCATAACACTGGCAGTGTTTGCTAACACAGAATAGTTTGTGGTTTGTCCTGGGCTTCAGCAGTTTGCACCATGGCTTTCTGGTTCCAGACTAGCAGTGTATTAGTGCTAGTTGGGAACTGATTTGGTGGCACCAGTAACAATTTTTTTGTTGTTGGAAATGGTCAGAAAGGTTTGCATTTGCAGCAGGTGCACAGTTGCCCAAGTTTCACTCTTGCAGACTGAAATGCAAGTCTTCCTTTTGTTTCATGTTCACAATTAGCCCTGGATGTGTTTCCCCCCACTGTTATTTTAGTATGTTGCTAAGGAGTATCAGCAAGCCCTCGATGTTTTGGACATGGAAGAACCAACTAGTAGAAAGCTTCTTGACAGGAACACAAAAGAAGACAATGGAATTAATGATTGCACCAAAGACTGGGGAATTTCTACAGCTTCGGTAAGTCTGCATCCCGGTAATCTAAAGGACATTCGCAGAACTGCAGTGGAGTATAAAGGGCTTTTTGTCACCTTAATTAGATTTTGTAATTTTTCTAACAAAGATATAATTTTTGCTACAATTCAGAATTCACATTTTAGAATAATGCATATATTTTGGTTTTAAAAATTTTTAAATAGACATACCCTGCAAGTAACTTGTAACGCACCCAGGCACATTAATTAGGAGAAGTATGGTAAATTCATTTAGCTGAAAATTGCCATTCAGTATTTATGATGGGGATTACATGTGTGAAACAGATGGCAGTTTATTACCACTGCAGTGTGATAGTCAAGACAATGTTGTTGCCGTTATTTTGGATTGGAGGAGAGGAACCAAAAAAAAGCAGGCATGTAGCACCCATTTTCAGTAGTGTCGAGGGGGGAAGGTGTTTTCCTTCCTACACGTACGGTAATATGTCATTCGGCCGAGTGAGCAAATGGTCAGTAAACGACACTGTAGGTTGGCAGAGTTGTACTCCGAAGAAAATGTCATTAAGATTTACAGATGAGGATGAGCATGTTACTGTTGTGACAAATGGCTACCGTGTTGTTTGTAATTACAAGAAACGTTGTGTCTTGCTGGTGTTGTTGGGAGCAAGCTTACTACGCAGGTATTGCAATTTTTATTAGTCCAAACTGCATTAATATTTTAAACTGAAATTTTATTTGTCACTCATCCACTAGTCTTATTTTGCTTTTGTTAACTATGTAATTAGATATTTGTGCAACACCCATGCTTTCTTAAATGATTAATACTATAATACAATAAGGTGTCCCAATGGAAATATCTTAATTGCCAAGTACTTTTGTTAAAGTATATTTTATTTTATTTATGTCAAATTTTTAAAAATCTGTCCAAATCAGCATACTCATGTAAGGACCAAATAGCAGAATAGCTTGACAAAATGCTGCTTAGGACAGTAGTATGTACACATGTTAAATAATTTTTACCTGCAAGCTGTAGCAGAGATGTATTTTAAATTCAGAAAGGAGGCAGTGTGATGATCTGGGGCTACGTCAGTTGGTCTGGTCCAGGCTCAGCTATTTTTTGTGGCAATAAAAAAAAAAAAAAAAAAAAAAAAAAGTCAGCTGAGCATCTGAATCTACTGAATGACCACATTATCCCATCACTGTATTTTTTTCTTCCCTGATAGTACAGGCATATTCCCGTACTACGCTGCCAAGATTGATTGGGCAAAAATTGTGAAACGGTAGTACAGGGGGCTTGATGAATCATGTGTCTGGAATGTAGTGGAGAAACCGTTACAGAGTGGTTCAGCCCTTCTGTTGTCACTACGTCATTTTGGGAAAATATGAATGCAGATGTGGAAGAAAAGAAACACTGACATGTTGCATAAGCTTGTCAAAGTAATGCCACAATGAAAGCATGCTGTAATTAAAACTAAAGATGGTCCAACAATATAATGTATGCAACTTTTTTCTAGACAATATTATAAAAACAGTATAAGGAAAAGAAGGATGGGGGGTTTAAGGGGTAGTCCCCAAAATACATTAACAGATAAAACAAGCAAGGCACTCATGACAAAAGTGAACAGAAAATCAAAATTAACAAAAAGCGGGATGTTTCTGTTCTTTTTTGTTTTTCCACTATAGCTGACTTGTCTGGGTGATAAACTTTGAAATCATTAATGAAACAACAGAGGGCTTACTATTTTTTGCATTTATAACAATATACATGTATATTTTATGCGCAGTTACTAACGTTTATAAGTATACAAGTATTTATGAATAGTAGGTGACCACTTTTGTGACGTCCTTTTATGTATTTTATCAGTGTTTTGGGTTTTTCCAAATTATTTAGCATAGCTATGAGCTTAAAGTATTACATGGGCAGGTCCAAAAGCTTTTAGGAAGTTCTAGGTTAGAAAACATCTGAATTGGTACATTTTTTGGTGTATAATCTTTTGTAGTTGTCATTTGCTTAAAATTCAGAAATGGCAATCAGTGCAACAGCAGCCAGTGGGCATGTGTAGAGGATGCTGTGGTGTGAACGGTGTAAATGTTTTGTGGTGTAATAGCTTCTTACACTGTTTCAATGCTTTCATTTAGATCAATAGTTCAATCTGTTTATTGAGAGGGAAGATCTATGATGCCATGGACAACCGTCCACTGGCTACAGCTAGCTATAAAGAGGCCCTGAAGCTGGATGTCTACTGTTTTGAAGCCTTTGACCTCTTGACCTCCTATCACATGTTAACAGCCCAAGAAGGTAAGAATATATTTGCTTTTAGAAATAGTACTTTACAGTACTGTCTTAGCACTGTGGACAAGATGGAGCAATCAGACAGTGAACCAAACAGAAATAACCAGGCATGTATTTTTATTTTCTTTGTGTTAAAAAAAAAAAAAAACCTTAACTGTAGTGGTAGGACTCATTGTCAGATGAAGAAAGACTACAATTAATATATTCTTCTCTTAACAATTTGGCAGAAGAAAGTCATTATGGAATCTGTTAGTACTATGACTTTATGGATAGTTACTGTTATAGAAATTAAACTAGTTATTAAGCAGAAAGTTTTCAGGGGTGGGCAGTCATGTTTTACATGTTTCTGCTCGTGTCCCGTGTTAATGCAACATCTGACTGTACCTCTATATTCACAGCTGTTTTGCCATAGCAAACTGGCAACACATTAACAGCAAATTGGCCACTTCTGTGAATGGCAGCATGGTTACCCTTCCTTTTTGTATTAAAATTTCCCAGTTGATTTTTTTAAATTATAGAAGATGAAATTTAAGGCAAAACAATTATGCTGTGGTGGAATATTGCGAATAGCATTTACTGCAAACATTGGAACTGACAGAAGTTTCATGTTCTAACCACCTTCAAGCTGGTTTATTGTGAGGTAGAAGAGCCTTGACCAACTGGCAATGCCCACCCCCCTTTTGTACAGAGAATGATTTCCTGGATTCACTTCCTGTGGGCCAGCAATGCACTGAGGAGGAAAGGGAGCTTCTGCAGTTTCTGTTTGAGAACAAGCTCAAGAAGGTATTTGTTTTTTCTCTTGCATCATTGATCACAAAATATTTAGGAGCTTTACCACTGCAAAGTAACAGTCGTAATTCTTGTTTGTTCACTTTATTTTGTTTTAATTGCCATATATTCCCTAATAAAGACGTGACATGGTTTATGGTGCTGGCGACCAAAACAAATGTTTCTACTTGTTTCCACCAAAAAACAACGGGTGCCAGTGCCACAAAATCGGTTCTCAACCGGCACCAAAACATTACTGATCTGGAACCAGGAACACATGACACAGATTTGCGAGAGTGTCAGGACGAAACCCACATCAACTGTCCTATGTTTGGAAATACTGTACAGCTATTGTTACAGTTAGTCTGTTAAATATTGACAGTTTTGT
Source organism: Chitala chitala (assembly GCA_025773905.1). NCBI lineage: Eukaryota > Metazoa > Chordata > Actinopteri > Osteoglossiformes > Notopteridae > Chitala > Chitala chitala. The sequence goes on from JABJVR010002326.1 coordinate 10,089, forward strand.
AGCCATTTATATGCAAAATGAGGAGTAAAATATAGAGGCACATGTTCAACACCAGATAATTTACTGTCTGGCACTTTGATTGGTGGTTTATTATACAGCTATTTACAGAAGTACATATCTGCAAAAAGAGCAAAACTGAGACACAAATTTTAAGTTACATTTTGATAAATAAAGGGCACACAAAATATATTGTTTGCAGTTTGTGCAATAAATTAACGCTAAGGAAATATGTTGTAATTTTCGTAAACAGCTCATGATACAACAAGCAATCTACCCTTAACGAATCAACCATATTTGATTTGTGGTCTGTAAAGAGCAGACTATAATCAACACTGACTTGTTCACCCAGAAATTTGCTGTTAAAGGTATTGTAGTTGTGCTGGCGGCATGGTCTCATTGGTTGCTTTCTTTCTCTTTTTTCAGTACAATAAACCTAGTGAGATCGTTGTCCCAAACACAGTGAATGGTCTTCATGACAATCTGGATGTAGTGGTGTCTTTAGCAGAGAGACATTATTACAACTGTGACTTTAAAATGTGTTACCAGCTAACATCCATGTAAGTGGTTTTTATTTTCCACCATCCCAATTTTATTACTTCTAAATGATCAGGTTAAAGGAGAAAACTCGTGCTAAATTACGTTAACAGTTATGTCTTTCCTCTATATCAGTCTCTTACGTCTTTACGTTTCATCCTGCTGGATTGTGGCTTGACAGTACAATGTGTATTATACTAAGGACACACCATAATGCTGTTTTAGTTCGAATTTTAAGTTTCTTAATGTGTCGTCAGAAAGCCTTGCAGTTCAGTCTTTTATTTTCCTCTGTTTAGGGTAATGGTGAAAGATCCGTTCCATGCCAACTGTCTGCCTGTGCACATAGGCACTCTGGTAGAGCTCAATAAAGCAAACGGTGAGATGATTCATGGCCAAGCTGCTTGGGATGGCTCACTTCTGTTGCCTTGTGTTTAATCCATCATACCAATAACATTGTTACTCCCTGTAGAACTGTTTTACCTCTCCCATAAGCTGGTTGACCTGTATCCAAACAGCCCAGTGAGTACACCCGGTCTCTGTTCTTCATAAGAACACACCCAACTGCATCACAGAACAAAATGCATAATTACATAATTTTCACATACACTATAAAATTGTCTTAAATGTTATTTTTTTGTAGTGATTCTTGCAGTGATTGTGTTATGTTTCCTCAGGTTTCCTGGTTTGCTGTTGGATGTTATTATCTAATGGTTGGTCATAAAAATGAGCATGCACGAAGATATCTCAGGTGAGAGGTTCACATGAAACTTCCCTACCTTCATTCCTTTCCTTAGGCTACAGTCTTTTTGTGCTACTACTCAGAAAATTATACTTTTCTGACATTTTTATATTTATCCTCATTGTCAGTCTCTGTGTTCACTGTTGGTATTTCCATAAAATAAATTTTTGTGAAATTTTAGTTTAAATGGGAAGATGTCCAGCTCTTGCTGGGGTTGTAGTGAGAGATAATGAGTAATATATGTCTGCAGTAAAGCCACGACCTTGGAGAGGAAGTATGGGCCAGCGTGGATAGCGTACGGCCACTCGTTTGCAGTGGAGAGCGAGCACGATCAGGCCATGGCTGCCTACTTCACCGCTGCACAGCTGATGAAGGGGTGGGTAACGTCAGCTGTTGTATGAAATTGATCTGAATGGGCTGTAAGGCCTCTGGCACAGAAATAGTTACCAAACCCCAAGTAACAACAGAGAAAATGGCACGGATAGTGCAGTGCCTGTAGTTTGCTCATGTGTTTGCTCCCATGATGCCTCTAGGTGCCACCTGCCCATGCTGTACATTGGCTTGGAGTATGGGCTCACCAACAACTCTAAGTTGGCTGAGCGTTTCTTCAGCCAGGCCCTCAGCATTGCCCCCGAAGACCCGTTTGTCATACATGAGGTTGCAGTTGTGGCTTTTCAGAACGGAGAGTGAGTCTGTCTTTGTGTGTTTCGTTCACTAAACCAACACACATCTTCATGTCTGAGCTCTGTGACTTACACTTGCTTTTTAAGTGGAAGGTGATGGCTGTTGACGTAAGGTGTCGGGGCTTTTTCAGCTGGAAGGGTGCAGAGAAGTACTTTTTAGATGCTATGGAGAAAATCAAGGCTATTGGAAATGAGGTGAGTGTGTCCTTTTGGTCATGAAGAGCAAAGACTTACTGAGCTGCATCATATTTCTGGCCTTGGGCATAAGACAATTTTAAAGAAAAGTGCTTTTTTTACTCTCCAGTGAAGCTAAATATACTGTGCTTCAGTCAAAGCTCCCACTGCTGATTTCTGTGTGTTTTATTATGTTTAAACAGGTCACTGTGGATAAGTGGGAGCCTCTGCTCAATAACCTGGGCCACGTTTGTAGGAAACTGAAGTAAGTGAGAATCGTGACACAGGAGCATTTAGGGAATGTAAAATGTTTGTGTCTTATCATACAGATTGGTTTACAAGTGAAAATGAAAAATTACACTAAAGAACACAAAGTAGGAAAACATTTAAATCATAAAATAAAAGCCAGAAGGGAAAAATACACACACATACTTTTAAATCCTGTTATATATGTATCAGTAGAGGCAGCATTACTAATCTCATGATGTTATGGCGTGTGTGCGCGTGCACGTGTGTGTAATATAAAATACTGAGACAGAACATTGGCACCACTAATGTTGAAAACCTTTTTTAAAAGAATTGTTGATATAAAATCAAGAGTCAACATGATGCAGGCTCCATTTCAGAAATTTGTTTGTAAGATAACTGTTTGTAAGATTAGAGCCAATTGATTGTGGGAGATAAACAGTCCTGAGCAAGAATTCTATTTGCTGACAAAACTGTTAATATCAGAATACAAAGAATTTGTGGAAGTCATTGTATGTTAGTAATTCTGGAGTTCACAAACTGATTTAATACCTGTTTACTATAGAAAGCAGCATTTGAGGTCAATGACAGGGCCTGGAGATGGTGATGATGGTGATGGAAAAAGTTTGTTATTGCTGCCTTAGCAATTTCCTGGTATATCGTTTAATGTTGTAAATTCATACTTTAGTCTTGTTTCTTAATTAATCATGGCCAAGAATTGAGATGCAGGGATGGTGACATTGGATTTTTTCTGCAGGAAGTATGAACAGGCCCTGGAGTACCACCGTCAGGCACTCGTGCTCATCCCCCAGAATGCCTCCACCTACTCCGCTATTGGATATGTGCACAGCCTCATGGGGGATTTTGAGAGCGCCATTGACTACTTTCATACGGTATTGTCTATTTGTCCTTTCCTCGTTCATTTTTGGAAATAAGGCATTTCTAAGAGCTGCATTAATGTCATATTTACCAACCTGCTCCTTTTGCTGACAGGCACTTGGTCTAAAAAGAGATGACACATTCTCTGTGACAATGCTGGGACATTGTATTGAAATGTACATCGGAGATACTGAAGCATACATTGGTAGGACATCGATGAAATACTAATAGTTTTTGACTGACCTTGAGCTTCATGGGAGAAGTATGCTGTGGAGCTGTAATTGCCATGGCATTTCTTTCAGGAACAGACATCAAGGACAAGCTGAAAGGCACCTTGGGCACACCTGCACTCATGAAGTTACTCAACACTTCAGGAGATGACAGTGAGTTTCGGACCCAGCCCCTGGAGGAGAGTAGCGTTGCAGCTCTGGAGACGTCATCTCCCAACCCAGAAAAGTCTGCAGAGTCTGCTCACCGGCGTGTTACCACTCTGGAGTTCGACATGTATGAGAGCGATATGATGCTAGAGACCTCTGTATCTGACAACAGTACGTGATGCTTAAAGAGTGACTCCAAGCTGAACGTAGCCTGGGCTCTGTCAGCACGTGGGTCTGTGGACTGTGGGAAACCCGAAGTGTGAAGAAAGCGCCAGTCTTTCCTGCTCAGATCATTTCCCATGAATTTGCCCCATCAGAAACATCTGTTACTTACCTGTGGATTTTTATTCTGAAATTGATGAGCTGAATACATTGAATTGTCAACCGTATAATTAAAAAGTATCTTCATAGCTTATTTTGTCATGCTTTCCTTTGTTTCCATCTTGCTGCGACTGTTTAGATGCACTGATTTTGTATCCCAGAAAGAGAGAGTTTTGTATGATCTTCATTGTACATTGAGTGTGTCTTTTCTGTATGCATGTCAAAGACGACAGAGTTGGGAAGAGGTACCTACCATTTTAAGCAGTAATGTACAGTACACACTTTACAACTTTTGATAAACCAGAATTCTCACACTATGTTTTAATTTACTCATGGATATAATATCTGTAACTGACAGAATCCATAAAAGGGGTGTTTGATGTATAACAGGACACTTGGTGTGTAATTATAGGTTAATGCGATTCATCAGAAGACATCTTGAACTTTCAGTGCATGGATTAAACTGAAAGAAACCAGTGAACCAATGAAAAAAATTCAAAGCACATGCAATTCCATAAGGTATGGAGTATGGTTGTGACAAGACTTGGGAACTTGATTGTATCTGATAGTACATGCAGAAAAAATTTGTGATTTTAATGATCAGCTCTGGCCTAGCACGAACTTGTTCCAATTTAATGTAATTAAGATCAGCTTGAGTTAAAACTAAAGTACCACAACCCAAGATAACTGCTCATTACACAGGAATAAACATAGAATTTGTCCTTAAATAGCCCAATTCCAGGTCTACACACAATAAGAAACAAATGCAAAAGGACACAGGCTATACAAATTGGCTGAACAGCCTAATATACATTTTACCTATAATTATATAACCCCTAACCAAAAAAAAAAACACTTAAAGCTTAGTTACCTGACTTGTGACCACTGTATGTACTTGTATACATCACATTACCAAACATCTGACCACCTAATTTATAAATCTGAAAGTGCCTTGGTAGAATTACATTTATTCATTTACTGAACGATTTTGTCCAAAGCAACTTACAAATGGGCGGCACGGTGGTGAATGGTAGTACCGTTGCCTTGTACCTTTGGTCCCGGGGCTCAATTCCTGCCTCAGGTCTGTACGTGTGGACTTTGCATGTTGTCTCCATGCTTGGTGGGTTTTCTTCAGGTTCTCCAGTTTCTTTTCACAGTCCAAAGACCAGTGCCAGTTAGGTTGATTGGCATTTGCACATTGCCCATAGCTTGTGTGCGCACACATGTGCCCTGTGGTGGGTGAAACATGATATTGTGTTGAAGCAGGACTCATCAATGAGTAAAAAAAAGCTTCAGATTTCCTGAAAGGTTATTGATGGATTTGACAGACTGATGAGTTGGTCGAAAGACTGGGTAAGGCTAAGTATAATACATCTTTGCATTTGTGCAAAGCTTACTGTCAAGTTCCCTTAACAGAGAGTGCAAAGGAATTAACAGCTTTTTAGACACCTTTTGGATTATACCACTTTCGGGTCATGCCTTTTGGCCTGCAGGGGGCACCTGCCACTTTTCAAAGACTGATGGATAGGGTACTGCAAGGCCTAAGTGCGTTCTCAACAGCTTATTTAGATGATGTGGTTATCTTTACTAAGACCTGAGAAGACTACTGTGAGCATGTGAAGTAGGCGTTGGGTCGAACGAAAGCTGCAGGACTGACCATTAACCCTACAAAGTATGCAATTGCTAAAAGAGAGATCAGCTACATAGGCTTTATAATTGGAAATGGAGTTATTCGTCCACAGCTAGAAAAGGTGGAGGCCATTTGCAACTGCTGCCCTCCTACAACCAAGAAGAAGGTGAGGTCCTTTTTGAGTCTACTAGGGTGGTATAGAAGATTCATTACTGGCTTTGCTGGTAGAGCCTCTGTTTTGACTGATCAAACTAGAAACACTGCTACTAATAAGGTGCAGTGGATAGAGCAGTGTGAAAAGGCATTCCAGGATTTAAAGGGGGCACTTTGTGGGGAATCAGTCCTTCTTAGCCCTGATTTTGACCAACCATTTATACTTGAGACAGACGCCCATCAAAGGACCAGAGCTCACAAGGAAACTGGAAAAAGTAGTTTTAGGCTTGCCCATCTCCTGATGGGTGAATCCAACTATAACAGACAGGGAAGGGGGAATTATGGAATGGAGATATTTATGTACATGTGTTTATTTATTATGATGTAGAAAGGTATATTGATTGATTGTTGTAAATGTGTTATGGTATTTTATCTTTACAAACTTTACAAACTTTGAGTATTTTAAACAGCTTTATATTAATTTTGTAATAAATAATTGTAATTCTTTAAAATAATTTCTGCCAGAAACTATTTAAGGAAGTCAAGGAAGGCTTCTTGAGAACAGATTTTTTTTTTTTTTTTTTGTGCTGCAGAAGTGTGATTGAACTGCAATGCCAGAGTGGTTTGTTAAAAGCCATGTATTATGTTATTTAGTTGGTGATAGATTTTTTTCTTTAATTTGTATTTTTTTCATGTTATTATTTTTGGGCCTTGTGCACTGGGTGGATCTCGGGGACAATAAATCATAGGCATTTGGACTTGTCTGGTGAAGCTGTCAGTTTTTTTACCATCTACCTACTGGCCACCCTCTAACAATAAGTAACAGCCATTTAACAATGTGCAATAACGAAAAAGAACTGAAGTTCAAGTGCTAAAGTATTCCCTGAATTGATAACTCTTTAGCTGTTTATGAAACATGAACAGAGACAGTGAAAATCTCAAAGCAAGTGGCAGCTCATTCCACCATTTAGAGATTAGAAGAGCCTGTGTCAACCATTCTTCAGCAGGGGTACAACCAGTCTCTTTCCATTGGCAAACTGTAGAGAGAGGAATGTATGTCCTGATTTGGGACTGGAGGAAGGTTGGAGCAGTCCTGTTTATGGACTCGAAAGTGAGCATGAGGATCTTGTACTTGATGTGAACCTGGACCAGAAGCCAATGAAGGAAGATGAGAAGCAGAGTAACGTGTCCATTTGGGAAGGCTGAAAGTTGCTTTGATTGCATATTTTTTGCTTTGAACTCATTTTTTAATTCTCCATCAGACTTTTTCCACAACACTATACGCATTTCTCTACATTACACAAAACGTTCAGAATTAAGACAGCTATTCATTCATTCATTCATTTATTCATTCATTCATTCATTCATTATGAAGGCACTACCATTAAATGGCTACACCTGTTTACCAATAGGCCACACCTAATTGTTGGAAAAATGTATTGTGTTAAACTTGTATGTGTGCTTGATTTAAATTAAATGTGTTAATCTATGGAAAAGCAATCTGTGGGAAACATCTGGGAAAAGAAGTATTCAATTGCGTCTGCAGATTAAATGTGGTATGCTCTTAAGAAACAAGGAAGCACCATTTGGACGTACCCCCTATAGGGGTAGACATTCCTATGTGTAATGAAGTCATTATGGTGCTTGCAAGAACAATACAGACCATTAGCAGAAAGTGTATCTTACATTGAGGATGTAAATACCAAAGTTGACTCTGGCTGACCAAGGAGTTTTTGGAGATAAGGAAGGAGA
>JABJVR010002327.1:0-55019 GCA_025773905.1 Chitala chitala
CCCGCGCGCCCGCCCCAAACACGACCGAACGAGGCACAGAAGGGCGAGAGGCAGAGAAGGAGAGATCAACACCCCCCTCATACTCACACACACGCACGCACACACACACACGCACACACACACACCTCCTTCTGCCAGCAAAGCCAATAGCATGACTGGATTCATTTATATTCCAAATAGCAACAGTGGTGCCGTGGTGATGCTGAGCACCCAGCTCATTAATGTCTGCAGTGTGATACGAACAGGAGGCTGGGAGCGGCACACTGGAAACACAGAAGCATAGACCGCGACTGACCGTGTCGCAGCAAGGTGGGCTTTACACACACCTGCTGGCTCCTGTGGAGTGACTGGTCAACAGTGAGCATTGTCCTCTCAGCAGCTATCACATTATTCTCTTACATATCAAGGTTGGGCTGAAACCCAAATATTTTATATTCATATACATTATATAAATACATACCTAATACTAATTAATTTGTAAAATTAACAGACCACAACAGCTATTACTATTCAAAGCTTGCAAATAAACAGTAAACAAAAAATCGCAGGGGGGGAGTGGACTGATACTGTTCATAGTTAAAGAAAAGTTCCAAAGCGACTTTTTCTACAATCATATTTATTTTCACCAAGGCGAAGTTCAGAATGTCCAGTAAGCAAGTAGGAGACTGAAAAAGCGTTACTGAAACATCTTCCTGGAGATTCCAGCGTGTAAAAAGACGCGGCCGCATCTCATAAAATACTTCTCAAATATATATTAAAGCACCCTTAAAAACTTAAACCCCTCCTTCCGTTACCATTTCCATTTTGGTTAAATTTACAATTTGTCCAAAAATATTCAATGAATACATGATGCCCATACACATCATTGCTTCCCAAAATGAAAATGCACTGACAAATGAAGGCAGAGTGCCTGCAAACTGCCATGCTGCTAACTGAACTACATTTACATTTCTAACTTGATTACCTTTCCTTCCACAAATAAACAAGTGTTTTCCATGAGGTTTCCTTCTCCTTCAGGATGAGGACATCATTCTGTGTGAGGCATCTGAGCCACTCCAGGAGTGCTATGCCCACATGTGCCTCACACGTTAATCGCTGTAAAGGCTGCCCGCAGCCCCTGGCCACACTCATCCCAACCGTGCTCCACCCAATAGTGAAAAACACAGCAGCGATGGCACCACGCTCACCCTGGCCACAGAGTGCAGTACAGCTCGAACCAGGTAAATAGGCACTCTCTCTGTGTTCCTGTGCACCTCACCCAGTGTTATGTGCTGCCACAAGCAGGCTCCACACTGCTCTCAAAATGCAGATTTAAGGACAGCAGATAGTGGTCAACAGACTTTTTCCAGACATCATTTTGAAGGTCATTATTTTGACCCTTTCAGCTCAGCACTATGGGTCTAGTAGAAAGGCTTAATTTATCTGTATATTAATCAGCTGATAAACATGAACTAAAAGTACATTTGCAATTAATAAATACGCAGATGCGTACATTAAAATGTAAACCGAAGGCATAAAAAATGTGGACTTTTTTTCCATCAAATCCTGGTTCATCTTTCTACAATATTATGACACTATATCTTATTACAGTAAAAAAAAAAAACCACATACAGCAGTACTGTATACACATTTTAAAAATTCAACAAAAAGGAAAAGAATGCAGTATCACAAAACACAATTGTGGTCAGTTTACTTGACACGTCTTTGAGGCTGTTGGACAAATATAACAACTGCATGTTTACCTTAAGCCAAAAACATAGTGACACATTGGACAAGCTGAGCCAGCTGAGTCACGCTGAAGGAACACTGAAAGTGAATACTATAAGCTGTTTTTATGCTGCCTATATGTTATCCAGAACTTTACTCGCATCTCGCCTTCACAGCCATTGTAATCTGCTTCAATTCTGCTGAATATGTTAGTTCCTGAGCCAATAGCAAGTTACATTATCAGTATACATTACATTATCACTGTATATTTCAGCACACGTCTTGCCCCTAGTAAATACATAAGTCTGACCCATAAATACACAATTTTTACCCAAAAATATATAATTTTCCAGGTTTCACTAAACAGTTGTCAGTTTCTTCACACCATTCATCTAACTGGCTCTCCAAGAAATGACTGAAAACACACAAGTGAAATGAACAAATTAATTCTGCAGGTGCAAAACGTCATGACAGCATCAGTAGTAAAAGTCACTATATAATTCGGTACTTGAGTGGTCATATGACAGAAGTTGTTTGATTAATACAATTACTTCCCTCTTGCTTCTACCATTTACTGCTCATCACAAGAACGGTTTCTTCTAAGACTAAAGCCTCCATGCTGTCGAGTCTACCCTGGTTCTATTACAGCAAGTAAGATATGAAATCCTATGGAAGGTTACAATGTGGAATGAAAGACCAAAGCATAAGGATGTGAACGCACCGACTCCCTGGCTGGAGGATGACTGATATTGCTGTGTGAGTAAGCTGTGGCACTAAAGATGGACTGGAGAACAGCGGCTCATATTCACTTCACCCGTGGACATTTCAGAGCCACACACAGCAAAAGTAACCATCAATTTGGGTGCCAGCCACATTCTATGTAAATGTGCTATGATTCAGATTCAATAAAAAAAAAATTTACAAAAATAAGGGTAAAGTCACCGCATTCTAAATGTTCAAGATTAAAGATGCTAACAGTACATCACTTGCAATTCTAACTATGCAGCCAGGCCTTGATGCAGAAGGTTAAATAGAGAGGGGGGAAAACCTCCTAGCAACCATCTATAGCAGCAACACAACCACATAGGCAGATTGTCTGTATGCAGAAATTGTGGGGCACTGATGGCACAGTCTTCAGAGCTTTATTCAATGTTTACATATGACAATTTTATTACGTTGCCATAGCAACAATAACTTCCTTTTTTATGATGGCAAACGCTCAAATTACATGTCCTTCGGAGAAAATCCACACCTTGGTACTCTGGGCTTTCTGTGAAAAAATCAAAGCCCCATCTGCTCCCAGTTCCTGAGTGTAAGCTCCTGTACTGGTGCCCAGTATGAGATAACCATTGGCTCTGAGCTCCTCCATTTCCTATGGTATCCACGGCAATTACAACAAGACAAACATATTGTAATTTCTGCTCTGCATTTAGCAGACATATTTTGCTACCTTCTGACTCCAGGTAACACTGATGACACACAGAAACAAGCATCACACTGCTGGCCAAACTGATTTCTCTAAGGAAGCCTTGCATTTAAAATGAACAGCACTAATGCACCCAGAACAACATGGCACACCGAGCACGTCTACACGTAAATACCTTACAAAATGTATTAAATCTATAAAACATGACCACTCTATTTAAATTTATACATTAATGACATTCATTTGATAAATTACCTAATCTGTTACATATCAGTATATTTCATGTACAAGACATTTGATATGCCCATATTAATCATTTTATGATTTGTCAATGCTTATATTCTAGTACCTATAAACTAAATCTGATAAAGTGATTTGTCAATAGCATCTAAATTAAAGATAGATTTTAAACAGGTGCAATAAACATAACCACATTTCATCGACAGAGAGGTAAAGGAGACCATCATTTTCAGTACCCCTGGCGTCATACATATGTTGACATTGTTATGATGTGTGGTTTGACACCGCCACTTACTTTAAACACTAAATGTTTAAAATAAATAAACTGCGGATTCATATTACTTCCACAGAGTTCTCTTGTCCGAGCCTGTTAAAACAGCAGCTAAACAGCTAACGCTCACAGATCTGTTTGTTGTTAATCATGGCAGAAAACTATTTGTAATGACCAGCTAGAGCAAGATTTGAGATAGGGCAAAATGTTTCATAGAGAGTTTCCCAGTAGCACATATTATATACATTTTTTGAATAAACCTCAGCACATATTAGTGTAGGTTTCAAATGCAATTAAATTAGCATTTTAATTTAAAAGGTCTTATCAAACTCGTATATTCGTATACCGCCAAATAAATGTTCTTCTCAGGTAGGTGGGCATGGGTTGCGGTCACGAGTGTAAACAGCACGGCCCGTGTAATCACTGAGTCAACCGAGCGGTGCCTCACGCTCCCCCATCTGTTCCTGTGCTGAACACAGGAGAGAGCGAGACTCCGTGCTGAGCATCTCCTGTGTCCTGAAGAGCAGCCTGGGGAAAATCCTGCATCTCCAAGTGCTTTGCTCTTAAGGACAGAGCTGTGTCTACTCATTAACTTGTACAACTATGGACAGAGATACACTGGACAGAGATACACTGGACAGAGATACACTGGACAGAGATACACCGATCAGCCTCTCTCTCTCTCACACACCTTAAAATCTTTAAGTGTATATGATTCTAAATGCACTTGTTGAGCCAATGGTAGATAGAAGCCTTTTGCTCCATTACAATTTTTTTTATAACCTCCTGAAGTCCACTCAGTCCTTGTTAAGGTGTTACACTGATGGCAATAAAGTTCAAATGAAAAGGCATCAGGGGTGCTATTTTCACAGGGGAGAGGCCCGAGGCACAAGTTTGGGCCACAGTGTCAGAGACCATTAAAAGAACCCACTGGTGCCATATTTCATCACCAATTACCGAGCTCACGCTTTTCATTTAAGGTGAGCTCACTGATGAAGTGTTAGCTTTAGGAAAATCCTGCTGTAAAGCACAAGGACCAACAGACCTGATGTGTCACCAAAATCCACGTCACATCACGTTGGACCTTTCATGTTCTTAACCCTTTATGTCATAATTAACCTCCTCATTTCATATTGTGAGATTTGTGTTTGAAAAGACAAGCAGACATTTGAACTTCTTAAACACAAAAGCGTTTTCTTACCATTAGATACGTCTCAATTCCTGCTAAATCTGCCGGGAGAAGTTTTACGGATCAAGTATGCTATAATTTTTTGCCTCTTCATTATTTACATCTTCATAACCATTAACACACACAGAAGGGAACTGACAGCCACAATGAGTGTTAGTGCTGGATCTCAAGCCCTGTGACTACATGCATGCGGCTGCCAGTGCAACCAGTTTGTAAGCCGCCCATATGCACCAACACCGTTGCGTAATGCACCCTGACACCAGGCGCCAAAAGGCACCTCATTCAGCACAAGGCCCAATCTCAACAGATTGGCATCAGGCTAATTAATATGGTGTGCAGTGTCGTGACGTGACGCAGCGAGTCTCCCGGGGGAACAGAGTACGACGAAGAGAAGCCACTGGAGAACACACGCGTTATGAAATGAGAAATTAAGCACCTCTCACATACACAAAAGCAATACAACACAATTAAACGTCTGACAGCGGACACAAGTCACGTGAAACGCGGAGCAGATAAGCGCTAATCCCATGTTCCATTAATGCCCCCCTTTTTTATTCTGTATCAGACTATTACAGTTCATAGCTTGGTGCTGCTCCAACATACAGTCAGCAAATGGCAATGAAGAAAAACAGCAGAGCCCATTTCACGTGTCCACAGAGGGGAAAATTAAATCCGTAAAACTGCGTTACAGCAAACTACAGAACGTGGGCTTGTCTACAGCACTAAAGTCAGAACTACCAGTGAGTTATGCTGATGACGTCTGGCTCCCAACCCGCTTTTCCACATCGCCTTGTCAATGTTTCCGTCTCCCGCAGAACTAATAACACCTGCCACCCAGGTGTACTCCCGTTGCTATGCTCATCTGCTGGGCTGCAATACATATTTCTTATTTGTCTTGTCCAGTTGTTGCGTTAGGTGCGCTTTTCAACTTTGTGTACGCCAGAGCTGTACAGAGACTTGTAACACTGCAGCCATCAATAGCACAGCAGTCCAACAATCGTGCGCAATGTTTATAAACGGGACCTGACAGGACTCTGAGTACACATTGTTTTAAGCAGGTTGGCATGACAGCTGTGACAACACACTGAGGAGCCTGACTGCTAAAGGTACCACATGAGTTTGACTGACAGGTTTAATTGGGGAACATTTTTATTTGAAGAAAGTCAACACACACACCAATGTAATGTAGATACATGCTTACTTTAAATTTAGTTTACTTAAATTTAATAAATTTACTTTAATTCAGCAGGTAATCAAGTCTGCCTAGGCTCTTCCAAATCATTACATCTAATTCTGAGATACTGTATTTAAGTCTAGTAATCGGTTAATTTAAGTATACCAGAAAATATTGTACACAAACATTACAAAGCTTTGCAGTTACTGAAATAAAAAAAATGTTTAACAAGTACTAATGCAAGGTTAAACAACTGTCACTTTGAAACCAGTTAAAATGCCATGCTATTCCAAAAATGTCACAGAACTAGCTGTACACACACACACACACACACACACACACACACACGAAATTTCTCACAGTAACTTTTGGCTTAAATGAGCCATTGCATGTCAATCCTGATTTTATATCAGTATAATGATGCCCCAACTACTGCCTACAACATGGGATGGCTGGTGCGGCAACCTGATCTCAGATCAGCTCACATGAAGAGTGACGGGCCAGAACAAGATTCTTTACCTGGACAACTTCTGAAAACACGATTATGGGTTTCAACAATGATAAAGCAGCAGAAACCTGTCGCTTAAGATGCTCTGGAATAACGCATTTGCTAACATAATTAATACCATTTAAAATATTAATGAGATGAGTGGTTTTGCACAGATAAGAGGGGGACAAGCCAGACACAGGATTATGCTGAAAACATGTAACAGAAGCCTTCATCTGTTTGAGATCAACAGCGCACGTGTGTTCCGGAGACAGAGCCAACATTTGGAGAGGAGCGCGTTTGGCATTGTACAAAGCGCAGCTTTGTTCTCTGTACTCAGTGTCGCTACCCGTGCGTGGCATGCAAGTGTGTCAATGTGTGAATGAGAGTGCGTGTGTGCTTTTTGCAATAAGCCATTATGTTGACAAACAAATGCAATGTCCTGTACTACAGTATTAATAAAAGATCATAAATTATGAATTTAGGATTACGATTATATCATGTTTGTTCTCCTTTCAATTTAGTAAAAGCCTGTAGTAGCAAATGGTATACACAGTCACTGGATTGAAAGTAAAAGGACATCTTGACCCGCCATGGAATACATATATTTCATGTTTTTTTTTTCTCCCCATTCACGCTTCTCACACAATTTATGTGCACAGTACGATACACCTTCCCTTAAATTCGAAACACAAAGAGCTGTTTTTGAGGATCTGTCATCTGCTGTAACTGCTAACACACAAGCAGGACAATGTGATATTAAATCATTTCAGACTCGTGATGTAATTTACTTGGAGTTAATAGTAAAATGTACCTTCATGGTTTAAGTATGCATGAATACAAATATTAAATTCTCCTACTTCCCCAGGGCACCTTTAATGAAAAAGATAGATGCATAAACTCAAAACTAATGAGTCACATGAACACTAATTATGGAGACAGAGGAGCACACACTGCACATGTGCAACAACACAATTTCTATGGCTGAACAAACATACTAGCCTGTTTCATATACATCATTCAGCTGTTTTCCCTTCAATTAAAGACTTTGATTTAATCGTTTTAAACAAATTGGCAGAGATCAGGCTTGAAACATATCAGCAGTAATGCATCAACCCTCAGAATACAACAAACTAGAAGAAAAGCCTGTTTTCATCAGCATGCAAAAGCCAGTTTCTAATGAGCTTTTAATTGTCACTATGGTCTGTAAGCATTAGTTTAATTTCAAAATGCAAAAACTGCACACGTAATGCAAGATAATGCTATAAACATTAATCGTTATTATACCTTCATTATTTTCAGTTAATTGCTTTAGGTGATTTGATTAAGTTATCATTAGCAAACTGGCTCCCTCTGATAATAGCAGAGCAGTGTCAGGTCATCAGCAAATAAGTTTAACATTAGGCTGTTTGCTATGAAGACTCTACCAGAAACTTCATACAGAGGTATGTCTGAATAGCAGATTCATATTGTTATTAGCACTGGAAAAATTTAATCCATGCACTCAGTTACATAATATTAAGCACTAGCATAGGAAATACATAAAATATGTCTGCAGTAACCATGCAATGCCCCTATAAGTCTTAAGATGTTTCACTTTCAGAAAATGAACAGTGATCTTTCATTAGTCATTTTTGAAAATCGATTGGAGCAGCCTATTCATCTACTTAAAGCATCCTGCAAGGCTACAAATACAAAAAGTCATTAAGTAGGAAGAAGAATGTAGAGGTGACAGTTAGGGTTTTTAAATTAACAATAAAGCAGTTTATACAGTTAAATCTAAAGCATCTGTGACAGTTAAGAAAGGGTTTAAAGCAGCCTTGTCCATCTCTGACCCTGGAGAGCTCCCAGAGAACAGCCTTTTACACTTCAT
The DNA here is from genome assembly GCA_025773905.1 of Chitala chitala. Classification (NCBI taxonomy): domain Eukaryota; kingdom Metazoa; phylum Chordata; class Actinopteri; order Osteoglossiformes; family Notopteridae; genus Chitala; species Chitala chitala. The sequence continues at coordinate 8,368 of JABJVR010002327.1, forward strand.
CTGCTCCCCACTGCTCTACCTTTATTACACCAACTCCCTTCCAGATGTCAGACACAAATCTGTTTAAATGTACTTCCTAAAATGTGCCGCTCACTCCTCCCCAAGGCCCCAAGCTGGGCACATGGATGTAAGAGAACAACGTACAGCCCAACTCGTAGTTAATGCAACTGCTCAACACTAAAGCTAACATTGAAGAAGAAGAAAGAAAAAAAAAAAAAGAACTAATACTACAAAAAAATTTGACTTTGAGGGGAAAACAAATGTTCTGTGCTTCTGATGCCCCATAGTGACAAAGAACATAAAATTTAGTGTATTAGTTTTAATAGAACAAATTTATACCTTCATGCATGACTGACACTTGTACTATATCCAAAAAGAGAGCTTATTACATTTGATGATTCTAAATAATACAAATATACCGGCACTCTAAAACTGTATAAATAAATTCAAATAGACATTCATAATGCATTGAATTAGAAGTACTCTATTTTTACCTGTTACAAATTGTGTTACTGTGCAGTGTCTGTGCAAGTATTGACAAGTAGACTTTGTCAAAAGCATGGTTCAAGACTGATAAACATGTATAACAACTAGACTGAGGTATCTATATTTTGTAGACTACAGTATTCCTTCAGAGGACAGCAAAAATACCCTGACTTTTGTGCTGGAGAACTACAAGTTAGTGGCATAGGCTAACGCAACCTGAAGCTCCTCTCTATTCCTTGGGCTTTTGTAGGGAAGACAGATGCGCCAGACATATGTTAGGTTCAGAAGCGTGTTATTTTGGAATGTCCTCATTCCATCATGCATGTTTAACCCAGACACCCCGTGGTCTTAAACATGTTAGACATCGAGACAACAGTAAAAACAGGGTCCTGCTCGTGTAAGCTCCTCCAGCCTTGTGTGTACGTCAGCATAGCAAGCATACTGGACATACTACTGACACTCTGCCCTGCTAAATGTACAGACAAATCAGTCAGTCTGACAGCCATAAACATTTCATTATATAACAAACTCTACATAGCACTGAAAATAGTCAGATGTTGTTTAATGTGTCTTAGATCACGTATAAATATTGTGCTCTGCGACATTACTGAAAATGCCCAACGTCCGATCCACAGCATTGCCAACATCATAACGGTTAAGAACATAAACATCTGTAAGTTTGGCTTACAGTTAACCTGCTCAATGCCACAATAGTTTAAATCTTCGTGAATAAAAGTCTAACTTCTGCCCTACTGCTGCACCCCTGTGAACAACCAAAACTCTAGTGACAGTAAACAGGTGAACTGCAAGACAAGCTGGGTTAAAACACTAACCTAACAACAAAACAACATTTCCCACAATTCATCTGGAAAATCCTAAGGCACCCTCCCACATCTGGTGTGTATCGCAGGAGCTTATGAATGTGCCATACCACACAGGAGCATGCAGTCACAAGAATGACAGCAGAAGCACTGCAACAACATTACACACTGGTTCCAGACCGTCCTTGCTGTCATATATCATGTCAGGCGATAAGCTCTTCGTGGGGATGGTTTTCTGCTGGAGCAACAGCTCACCTGACATGAACACGTGTGCTGCGTATTTCTCACTTTCTAACAAAGCATTTGTGTATGCTGCGGCTACATTTGTGACGGAGCTGAATTCATTACCATTCATCTGCACTGTCGCAGGATATCGATTCATGAAAACCGCATTACTTCCACTGTGTTTGTATCGAAAAACATCAAATAAAGCTTCTAAATAAGGGTAAAATATATTTGCTGGTGTGCAGTAACAACTAAAATAATACTGAAATTTAGGCCTAATTTTCAAAATAGCTCTGGTTTAAATGAAAATGAGATGCCTTGGTAGATAAAATATACAGATGTAATTAGCTTTATAATTTTCCCAGGAAGAAAATCATATTATACACAAGGCAATGTCCATTTTTCATACACCTGAAATTGCTCAATTTCCTTTCAGAAAACAACACAACAACAAAGCAAGTCTTAACAGAGCCCTTCATTGTATGTTAGATAACTCATTAGATGGCTTGACTCCTTTTCATACATTATTAAAAATGACTGGCGTTTTTAAAAAGTGTATAGTGTTTCGTGCATTCAGTGCACAGCTAACATGATATCTTTTGAGAAACAGGCACGGAGGGAATGTTAGCAAATGATCTGGTCGTAAAAAGGGCCAAATACCGATCGAGTGTTTCTATGCGAAAGTGACAGAGGGAGCTATAAACTGAAGACGACATGCATAAAGGCTGTTGGTTTTATTCTGTGCGATCGATGCCCTGACCTTTGCATGTGGTCCCTGAGCCAGAAGCCGCGCCTCTAGTTGGGTTGCTGGCAAACCAGGACACGTTTCTGTCAGAAACCATCTCAATTACTGCTTGTCTGTTATTTCGCTTATGAGATGACATCAAGAGGAAACCACAATTCACAACTCTTTGATGTGGAATAAATTTCAATAATTTAACGTGCATTTCCATCGCTAAATGATGCACCAAGAAAAATGTTTCAAAGTACTGTACACAAAAGGATAGACAATAACTGTGGTCTTCACACAAGCCATTGGGTCAAAATTTCTTTTAAAATGAGAAAACCACAAGAATTTAAATGGTTCTTTTAATTTTAAGTTTGACACAAAGAAAAATTAAATGTACATTTTGTTTCTGCGCATTAAGTCTGCGACAAAAATACTAATGGGTAATTGATAACACCATTGATAAAACTGATACTGTTCCAGTTCCAATATTTTCTTAAATAAAAAAATTTAATGGAACATAACGAGATAATAAACTGCTTAAATTTTCTGCCCAACAAATGTATGTGCAACACACACTAATGTTTTTCTACTGCTAAAACAAAAAACTTCATTCACCATGGCACTAGGACAATTCACGTCAGTGAGTCCAGTGAACAGGTGTTACTTTCTTGCACTGAATTTACCACTTTGCTTGATTAAAGAAGTTCCACATAACCTGTCACACAACACAGAGTGTAAAGAAACATCTGAAAAACAAACTATGGAGAAGGAGCACAAAGCAACAATTTTCTCATTACCGTCGAGACTCTACAATTGGCTAGCAACACGACACTACACGACCACGCTTAGTTAATGAACTACACGTGCTCAACAAAATGGTCCACCATTCAAAATAGAGAACTAATTTTCCCTACCCATCTTTATTTATTTTTATTAAAGGGGTGGTATTTTAAACAGCAACCCAGCCATGTGAACTTTACATGCCAGTCCCAAGCCTGGGTAAATGGAGAGGCAACCTACGCTGTAAAAAGCTCACCAAGAACATTTTATGGAAAGGCTCTCAGTGGAGAGAGCTAGCCCAAAAATCGCCTAGAGTTTGATACGACTGAATGGATAACATGATCATCATATCAAAGAGCAGTTTACGTAGTTGGGTTTTACATGCTGACAGAGACATCTATTAACAACCCTGCCACCCCACCACATGTTCGTTTTAATCTTCATTGATGTTACCATGTTAAGTGCCTAGGTGCTCAAAGCAGCTGTCAACCAACATGGTTCAAAATTGAAAATGTCAGCAAGAGTTTCAGCAAGAAGGATATCTGATTACAAAGCAGGCAGCACTTGTCACTCTCCCATTTTAAAGGTCAGCAGGGCGCTGTCATTATATCAACATTGTTTGTGGACATATACTCTGAAGGCATCAGGATAAGGGCGGGCCTGGGGGTTCACACACAAGGAAATCATAACAATAGAAAACAGTACAGAGCTGCAACTCACTCTCTTCAGTCTAGTTATAGACCCACTCTGTCAATTCCCAGCTATGGAAAGTCTAACGTGATCAAGGGAAGGGCACCGATGGACTCATCACAGATTATTTGGAAGGTCATTTCAAATGATCAGAACTCTAAAGAAATGCAGATGGAAGTTTTACCTGTAATCTTACTGCTTCTACCAATGCATCTAAAGGCCATCTGGTGTCCTTGGTCTCCTAGACGATAAATGTCTTGGGTAACAGCCAAGAAGGTCCAAAAGGGCAATGATACCACTTAACGGGGATTCCAACAGCCTGCACTGGGGTCGCTTACAGCTGATTGTTTGGGAAATGTCATTGTGTTGCCGAGAGAACTTGAAACATCACAGACAGCACTCTTACGATCCGTTGCTCATTTGCAATTCCAAAAACACAAGCTGACTGACGTCAATGGCAAAAATGAGCAAATCACCAATTACATCACAGCATGATATATATATATATATTTTTTTACTATGCAGAGTCATAACATTAAGAAATATAGCATATAATAATAAAAGCAAAAAGCTGGCAATAAGCTTGGATCTAATAGGTTGGTGTATGCTTTAAACAACGAACATCAGAGTTCCTCTTGAACATGCCTTTTCTCTCTCTCTCTCTCTCTCTCTCTCTCTCTCTCTCTCACACACACACACACACACACACACACTACTGTAATAGAGTGCAGACTGAGCGGTGGTACCCATGTAGTACAGTAATACAAGCGTACACATTTGTCAGGCTCACGGCCTAATGAGATGAGATGTATGGCTCTGCGCTGAGTACAGCTTGTGTGTCGTTACTGAGCTGACAGACACACTTCTAATTAGAGCAGGAACAGGATTGGCGTACTTGCTTCTGTCTATTTGTTTAATTCGCAAAACATCTCCATGCATTCCAAGTCGTCCATCTTGGCATTACTTCGTCACTGCCACTCCACCTGCCACCTGTGGCCTGTTCTGTTCTTAACCTCGTATTTCGAGTGAATTCCCGAACGTGTCACAAAGGTACGCACACGCCATTTGTCTTAGTCTGCGCAGGTACCATGAGATCATGAAGCACATTCATCATTGCAAATGTGCATCTTTCATCACATTTACCGCTTAAAAATGGAAATGCTTAGGAGACGTGCTTTTAGAAGCAACAGCAACTAACAGGCAAATCAGTTTTACACCTCAGTAACTTAATGCCAATTAAATTGGAGTTTGCTTTTTTTAGTCAACTCGTATAATAGATAATGCCTTATATAAACAGCTAGATTAAAAACTTAGCCAGAAGCTTCAGATTCGTTCATTATCAAACATGCACTCATTACACTTTCATGCTTTATTAATACAGTCTTTCTGTTGGACCGTGCAGGCCAGTGGTCGTCATGATCCTTCAGTGTCACGGTTGGTTGTAAATTAAAAAATTATAAATAGTGACAATGTTAATGCCTTTAACTACTGATTCATTAACAAAATGCTACAAAACAACATAAACAAAAATGGAACAAAAACCAATGAGTACTAAAGCCAAAATGTTACTATGTAACTAGATCACTATTAGAAATAGGATATGGGATGATATGCTGTTTAACATTTCATGAGGAGGGTCACCTATTCCAAAAGTATGCCAGTGTCAACTGTCAGAAATCCAGTGTCTCTGTCCTCATCCACCTCCAATGATGTCGGTCATGACATTCTCACTGCTCGATGTCAGTCAAGGTCATCTGTGCTTGAGAAGACATTATTGTGCTGAAATTACTTGAAGAAATTGACTGGAAGGAAAGCAGGGGGGTGCACAAATAAAATCAACAGCGCAAAAAAAGGAATTTTCTAAAGGCTAACCTCAATATCCATACAAATAGTTATTTCAAGCCTAAAAGGAATAGAACAAATGTATTGATTTGTTGTTTACATATGTTAAAGATAAATGTCTGTCAGTTCTTAATATGAGCAAATCCTTAGACAAATAGCGGAGCTGGGTCTATAACAGTATCATAAAACCACAACAGAGCAATTCACACATCCCAATACAGATACTGCCTATACAAATGGCAGCTATATTATTACACTTCATAAAACCACAATAAGTTAAATACCAGTATCTGAAATGTTTTACTAGGTAAAATTGAGGGTCTCAGAAAACAATTATGCCACAACAGGAAGACTATAGTCTTTGACATTTGAAAGAAATGACAGCAGAGGTACAAATGTCTTCTCTCTGTCTGCATGACAAAGAAAAGCCCGTCCAGTAGACAAAACGGCACCATAAGTTCAAGTACAGAACCGTGACTGCAGTGCAGACAGTACAGAACCGTGACTGCAGTGCAGACAGTACAGAACCGTGACTGCAGTGTAGGCAGTGCAGAACCGCGACTGCAGTACAGAACCGTGACTGCAGTGCAGACAGTACAGAACCGTGACTGCAGTGCAGAACCGCGACTGCAGTGTAGGCAGTACAGAACCACGACTGCAGTGCAGAACCATGACTATAATTCAGACAGTACAGAACTGTGACTGCAGCGCAGAAGCATGATTATAGTACATACAGTACAGAACCACGACTGCAGTACAGACAGTACAGAACCATGACTGCAGCGCAGAACCATGACTGCAGTACAGAACCGTGACTGCAGTGCACACAGTACAGAACTGTGACGGCAGTACAGCAGCACTCTTCTGCCAAAGAGGAGGAAAATTAACATGGTCACAGAAACAAAGTCTGTTGTAGGCTTGAGAGCATAGGCATGAGAGCATAGACTGCAGCAAGACATGACAGAAAGGTGCATTAAATGCAGCACTAATGATGCATTGAGAGAGGCCACATTGACATGTTATACCAGTAGCTCTGGACAGACTCTCAGCGAACACCTGAAAACAACACTGCAAAGATAAACATTTAAAAGCACAAAATCCGCTCAATCAGAATTTTGGATGACAAACGTTTGATTCAGACGACTGGCAAAGCCTGACAAATCACAGATCAGATGTGTAAATAAAGTAGCAGCCATAAAATAACTGTTTGGGTGCAGCCAAAAAAACACACAGCAAAGGGTCAGACCTTGACATATCTGTATAAACAGTGTACCAAGGACATGAATGTTAAGTCCTTAGATTTTGTTATAATATAAATGCTTTAAAAATAAGATTTGCATATGGCGTTAATTTCCAAACTCATGACATTCATCAGTTTATTAACAACACTGTAATGAAATTTGGTGCTGTTAAACAAGCCATGTAATAAATCTAAACACTTATGGGGAAAATAAAAATCAAGCATATCTCAGACACGGATAATCCTGTGACTAACAGACTGCATAAGTACACAATGCATGTTAGTTCAGAAGTGCATGTATACCATAGTGAAAATGCCTTTTACAATCACTTTCAAGTTCAAAACGAGTGGTGAGGACACCCCCGGGAACAGCCAAACACACCAATGTTCAGTAACGTGCAAAAAAGATGACATTAATTTGCTAAACTAAGGACAATATATTTTATTCTAAACAACAAAAATGGTTGGTAGTAGCCAAATGAAACAGTAAATCCTTTATAAATGATACTAGAACAGTTCATCGGTTTTCTGTAATCATGTTAACAGACTGAATAAAACTGCTTAATTGCTGATCAGACTCAGGGCATGTCTATAAGCAACAACAACCGTGGCGTGTAATACATTAAAAACTAGGCAACATAAATGAACAACAATCAGAATATGTCAACCTGTCTGTGTATTTGTCCTGTGTGACTGGAACTGCTGACTTAAATTTCAGGGGAGTCTTACATGTTAACTTGAAGAACACAGTTTGTTGGAGGTACATCAGAAGTTCCCTGTGTAGGTTATGTAATCAGTTTCTAAGACACATGGAGGCAAATAAACACATGGACACATTATTTTATTTTGTTAAATGCAATACTATAAGTCAGCATACCACAGGTTTATTAACCAAATTCACACCTCTCAGTTTGACAGCTGGTTCCAGATTAAAAATGCCCAAAGTATTTTAGGCATTTGATCCAATTCAACATACACTGGACCTTCCTATGAGCCAGATCACAACAAACTGACACCGCATGCTCCACAAACTACAGCCAAATGCATACTTCACAACACTTCGGATAACTTTCCAGCTTTAGGACACTGAAGTTAATGCGAGACCTTGTTACTGTCTATCAAGGACAACATGGAAGAATATGTGTCTGCCCCCACCCCCTGCCACTCAACCCCAGAACAGTAATTATGTGCCTAAATGACAGAAGCCGTAGCAATCGACCAGTTGTCCTAGGAAACAAGATCTGTGATGCCAGTGCACAAACATGGCTGAGCAAATACGGCTTCTATTAGCATATCGGCTCCAAAGGCATCGAAAGCAGATGGAAAAGGTCACACACAGCTTGGCTCCTTTTAAATCGAGCATGGAACATGTGGGAAAGCTCTGAGGCTTGTCTCCGCGTTCCTCATCGCGTCTCTGAATGAAGTCTTAGCCGTGTTCGCTATGACAGCAGAGCCCTGTGTGTGCGCTGCGGAACTCACAGCCGAATACCTACGCAACAGGAGCTGCGTAGGAGGCTCGTCGCTCCCCGACATGCTTAACAAGCAACCGTCGCTTCCACATCTTTTTCATTACACTGCCTTTAAAGACAATTAATTTGAAAGTCAATGTGGCAGGCCTTGAGAACATCTGTCAAAAATTAACCATTAAAACAGGGACAGCTGTACATCATACCTGTACTGTCTTTTTGTTTACCCGACTAGACAGACAGACATCCAAACAAACTACAGACAGGAGAAACTCTTGGTGAGGTACAAGTAATGTCCACAGGTAAACTGTAAAAGGTAATACGCTGATCGTAACTTGTCATGCTGCAGGCATCAGTGTAAAACACAGCGCCCCTTTAAGGCAGTGCATCTCAGGCCGTCAGGTCACACGAGACGGATGCGAACTTTGTGTAGCGGGGAGGCCGCATTGGTGAGTCGTGCACGCTTTACACCAGCGGGGTGTGTGGCACTCGCTCGACAATGCCAAGACGCAGGAAATGCTGTCACGAGAATGTGGCCGAACACCTGCACGGTGACAGATGAAACAGGAGGGGGCCGAGGGCACACCTGCGCCGGAGCCCTGGCATCAAAGACGGCACCGCGCCCAACCGGAGCACCACTCAGGTCTTCTGATCCAGGAGCACATACGGCCGGCTCTCAGATCCCTAGGTCATCCTCAGCTATTCATAGCACAGCACAAACATTAGCTTTACCTCATTTATAAACAGATGGATACATGTTGTATTGATATCATCTCCTCTGTTTCTTGGGCTAATAATACACATTCAAGTCTTTCAAAATAACAAGAGGAATGCATGTTTAATTATAGACATCAGTCTTTTAAATTTAAATTATATGTACCAATATAAAATTTACCAATAGTTCATATGCCAAGCTATTGACAAAGATGTCAGCAAAAATTGTATTAAATTACCTTCCTCCAACATTAGTACACATTTTCAAACATATCTAATGCATGCAAGTTCAACAGATGGCAGCTCTTGTGTCTTCTGAACCACCTCAGTCTCTGATTTGAAATACTTGCACACCTTACAAATTGTATTTTTTGACCCCAGAATCAGTCCCTACCATGGGTATTCCTGGCTCTCATCAGCAAATGGGTGTTCAGCATGTACAACACCACAATCCTATATCATGGTATCTATAATAAACTGCAGGGGCCTAAGTTATTAAATCCTCCCTTTCCCATGAGTTTGAGAGCTCCCTGAAAATCACACAGACCAGCAAACCCCTAGTAAAACAACTAGAAAACACCAATGTGAAGCAGCGGTTCATTACTGCTACTGGTAATTTCCCTTTAGAAAACTGCAGGAATGGTCAGTAAGTCTCAAAGCACTTAACCTTGTAGTACAACCAGTTTTGTATCAACAGATGTTTACCCCCACACAAGGAAATGTTAATCAATATTTACAATCCTATCACATTTCAGTAGCACAATGAAAGCCCAGTATCTTTCATTCTTAAAAGACCCGTGTTTTAAAATATAAGAGCACTGACGTGAAAACCAAATGTTTTCCTGGATACAACATAACTGCAAATTTAAATGTGCAAAACAAACTGGATGATACTATGTTACACTCAGCAATACAGTCCACTTCTTTTCATCTCCTGCTCTTTATAAAGTGAGCAGGAATGGAGGCCTATGTGATGCCTGTCTAACCAAAGGCCGAGGCATGCTAAGTACCTCAGAGCACGCTCAGTACATGCATTCCACCAGTCTCCTTTGCCATGCCTGCCATTTGGCTACGAGGCACGCCAAGCATTGCTGCTGCCAAGCGCCTGTCCCTGAGAGGATTTATTGTGGGCGTGAGGTGTGTTCATTTTATTAGGCAGGAGGAGGGAAGAGGTGATTATTTTATTATTTACGTCTGACAAGCGGTGGTCCTTGCCAGAAGAGGAGCCCGTTAGGCTGCTCCCCAGCCCTGAAAAATAAGATGGGTCCTCGGCCTAAACTCTAGATCTTACCTGGACAGCCTTGTGACTGTACTGTGCACTCATCCTCTTTACTTTCCAGTATGAAAAAACACCTCTTATGTTCAGTGTTCCCCACATAATACCTGTTACTCTTACCCTCTGAGACGCTGGTACAGCTGGTATTAAGGTATTCAAGGACAAGAAGTTCAAAGTAAGACTGCCACTTTAAGAACTTGGAGGAACTAAGCTGGAGTCTGGATCTCTCCAGCAGAACATCATGGTGAAAGAACATCAAGCTGTAAACCACATCAGACCATCAAGGAGACACTGACTTCTTGTTGTGTCTTGCTCAGTTTGTAAATATTAGTGTAGATGACATGGAGTAGCTCTATATAAAGTATTTTAATAGAATCTGTTGCATAATGTACTTTAATGTAACCTAAAGAAAATATAAACTGCACTAAGAATTTAGTCTCTGACCAGTGAAGTGACGTTGACACAGTAAGACTAGTTTTGCTTCCTCGTGTAAATAATGGGTATTTACAGTATAGCATTTGCACCTATGCAAATGCATTATTAGTCATCTTCACAAAGAATATCTTTTAATTGCAAAAGCAATGAATACTTTTGCACTGTAAAGCCCAGTATCGAGAAGGCATATCCATTACTATCAAATTCATTATCCTTATTTTTCCATCTCAGGTTGCTTCATTTACATGAGGAAGCAGAACTAAAGAACAATCCCCTGTCAAAATAAGTAAATTTGTATTATCATATCACCCCTTTTTAATGCAGTCCTGCCCAGTTTTACATTCAAAAACTTGTCATCTGAACCTGTCCTTCCAGTTTGAAGGTTCCTACTTACCATGTCAATTAATGTGTACAGATAGACGTCCTCAGATACAATCCTGATCTCAGAACTGTTCAGTATAAGCAAGCACAATAAGCACTGTAAGCATGTAAATTAAACAGAACAGCATAACATTCATTACCATCCCTGCCTACTGTTACTTAATTGTTGTAATTTCCATTTTTAAATGCACATAGGCTAACTGCCAGACTACTCAACATCTATGGAAACGGATGGAAAACAAACATATTTACATCCTCTGCATTAAAACTGACCACACTATTTACAAGAACTTAAATTAAATATAACCCCTAAGGGGCTCTAATTAATGATGGCAATAGCTCATACAAAAGCAAAGTTGATTCAATTTGAAAACAAATGCACAAATATTCCACCCCCTATCAAAAAATAAAACAAAAACTATTTAAAATGTGCTTAAATATTTACAAGGTATACGCCTACCTATTAGCAAAGTTGCCAAAGATTAAGGAAAACAATATTAAATGTGAGTATTACTGAGCAAAGCATAAAACAACCTGGTCAGCTTGCCAACTGATTTAACAGCAAGCATTTTAGCAGCCCCTGAAACACAGTGTATGTAAATATCACCTCTCTGTCCATCCCAACAACCAATGAGAAGAATTTTTAGCCCTTTCAGCACAAAATTACAAAGCAGAGTGAATGGCATACCAGTGTACAAGCGGCACACAAAGGCCTTCAAAACTGTGTAAAAATCAGTATTCGCTTTGGGGAAGATCGGAACTGGGAACACAGGAGGAACTTGGAAACTCCACACACACAGTTTAAATCCAGATTCAAACACACAACCCTTGAGGTGTGAAGCAACCAGATTATCAGATGTCATATCACACCAGAATACATTCAGAATGGGTGCTGTGTCGATTTTAACAATGTATTAAGGAGTCATTAACAGTGCATGACAATCTTGAAAACATTTGAGAAAGTTGAATCACAAGAAACATTGTGAAAGCTTGTTAAATGTAAATGGGGAACTATCAGCCTGATAATAAGCACACCTACACACATACGTACTCCGAAAGTCATTACTCCAGTCTTTCTTTAGTTCAGCATTGCCTCTCTAGGTGATCCAGGTTTATATCATTACACCCCCACGATCCTCAGCGCCCCCACTAATTAATATCCAGTTATAAACTTTCTGTCCTTGAGCCGCTAGCCGTACAGAGTATCGAGTGTAGAAATATCAGGTTAATGTAAGCTGATTAGCAGAGATAAGTCAGCTTCTCCTGGCTTAAGAGATTAGATTGTCTTCTGAACACAAGGGACTAAAATAGTAGTGAAATATTATAGTCCCCTCCCCTCTGAAGCTGCCAGCCGTGAACAGCTCCACACTCACGTTCGGTCTTTTTTCGGCCATCGCAGCCCTGCTTGCATTACGCTGCTCTCGTCTGAGGGGAAGTCTGAACGCTCTGGAGAAAACGAGCAAACCGCGCCCATTAGCTACTGCACCACAGCATACCTTTAGCAGCTCCTTGGGGAAATCCTGCCCTTCATCTAACCCGTCCAGGTTATTGATGAACTCCTGGCAGGACATCTTCTTTCCAATATTCTGTAAAAAAGCAAAAATAGTTGAAATTCTTATTTATGTTATTTCTTTTTTTTGTGGCAGGACGGCTATGAATCACATTCCAAGGCCTTGTTTAACCCCTGTCAAGACAGCGATGCTCGTGCTGACTAATAAATGTCCAATTCATGCCATCTATGCTAAAACTAACTGAGTGGCCTCCATGTCTCCATAACCGCTCTCCATACTCCTGAATTTCGTGTTCATGTGAGCACATTGTGAGCATATTGACTTATCCCAAATCAATTTATAGACCTTAAAAGACGTAACCATCAGTAGTGTCACAAATCTAACAGTCATGTTAGTTTGCTGATGAACAATGTAAAAGCCTATATATAGTTTATATAAAGAGACTATGTTCTGAGGTAGAAACTCTCATCAGATTAATAAATTGAAAGAGGCCCTTCCTGACTCTAAATTAAAATTAGTCGTTAACAGTTAAATGTTACTGCATAAATGCAATAGTAACTTGCAATAAAAAAGGTCTGTCCAAACTTCAGTCGATATTTATGTACAGCACTTTAAACACTTTAAAGTACTTCTGTCCAACCAAGTATAATATGGTTAAAATGTTAAAATACTTAATTTTTATAATCAGCTTTCCCTAACATAAAAATAATTTATTTAAATAGAATTTAAAGAAATTTATTCATTTATAAAAAGCATGAAAAATACTGTTGTTATATTCCTAAAAGTATTTTTATGACATGCCAGAATTATATATTTTGCATTAAATTTTTAAAAGGCTTGGTGTGCCATGTTGCAGTATGTGTGTGAAAGTACACACGTTTTTCACTGGAGTAGACAGTGAAAGCTTAACCAAAGGGAAGTGCTAAAGGCAGCAGCCATGAACAACAGTCCCCTGGCCTCCAATCACACTGAGTTAATGAGTTGAGAAGAAGGACATGGTCAGATCACAAACACCCAGGTTCAGGGCAGAAGCAAAGCCCCATAGGCAGGTGGGAGAGAGGCTTCTGGAAACCCAAAACAACCCTGGACACTGCTCTGCTGGTCAAAAATATCGACTCCGAAACCACCAGGCCCCAGTGAACCATGACGGGAGACCCTTGTTCCACCAACTGAGTCCATTTGCAATTCGAATTATACAAGAGCAGTACCTCCCATTCTTCAAAGCCTTCAGGTACACATTAATAACATTTTTACAGTGCTTTAATATCCAGAAAATGGTGTCTGTAAAGACTACTAAGCATTGCAGTTGGTGTGAAACAGCATATTTATTAATTTTAACTCAAAACTAAAATGCCCCTTAAACATAGAAACAGTGTCCATGACAAGGGGGCAAAAGGACAAGGGGACAGCTGTTCATCCCGCTCCGCACACTGATGACAGCACCAGAGGAGTATACATGGGCACCGCAGGGGGCGTTCTGTCTGGCACAGGGCTGCAGAGGGCACTGGAGGATATAAGCCTACCTCTCCGACAGTGAGACCAAGATGTGGGAAGCTTCCACAAACAAAGTCATGTGACACAGGGAACAGACAGCAAACCTGTTTATTCCCCCTGATTTTCCCCTATCATTATCATCATTAACACAAGCAAGTGGCAGGACAGGATCCAGGCCCACTGCCTCTGCAAGCACAGAGGCACGCAGGTGCACGCAAACTCAGCACAATCAACAACTCAAAGAGGCTTTTCATAGCTGCAAGTCCTCAAGAAACGCTCCAGAACAAGTAAAACCCACGTAAGCTATTCTGACATTAGCTTATCACCAAGAACAAGCTTCTTATGTCCTGAAGAACATGCAGAGGGAAAAAGGAACACAAAAGAAGGTAACGTGCACATTCTGACTGATGGCCACTCTTCAGTTTTGCACCCCATCTATACAAAGCTGTCATGGGACACAATGTAATTGGTCAACCATTCTGACCAAAGACAAGATCAAAATATAAGACAGTGAGAGCTGAACAAACGCTTCACAGTAAACAAAACAACATGGTACTAAACAAAGCCCAACTTAACACCTCCTGAATAAAGTAGGACCAAGCAGGAGGGGTAGAAAACAATAACAGTCAAAAGTGAGAGGGGAAAAAAACCAACAAGCATGTTAACAACACGCATGTAATGCACATGCAAATGTAAACCATGTCAAAGCCATTCCACGCATCCACTTAGATTTCGACACGGCTTTTCAAAACGACCATTACAGGGTTTTCTAAAAGCGTGCACAAATGTACCAAGAATAATTATCTAGCGGATTAGATCTGGGTTACAACCAGAATAACAGAGAATTGCCCTCCAACCGTCCCTGCACTTCATACAGCATGTCAGAGAGCAGCATTCCAGCATGCCTCATCCACTTCCCTTAATCACAGGCTGCGCCAGCACGCTAAAAACATCAGCTGTATTAAAACACGGGCAAGTCTTCAAGAACGCTGGGCATTTTACTGACCTCTTCACAAAGCATTAGAAAGCAATGCTGCGCACCAAAATCTGTGGCTCAGAAGGAGGAAAATACTAAGGCTGCTGACAAAATAAAGTCTTCATACTGCAGAGAGCTGTGCTACTTAAATAACAGCACTTAGTATGTGCTGATTCAACACACTATTTATGACAACTAATTAAAGTACTTGAAAGCAGAGAAGTGAGAAAGGACAGTATTAATTTCACTTTGGTCACATTCAAGGCTGTTATATATCATTACATTTTAATTGGCATCATATATTAGTGGTTATCTTAGAACAGAACATTAAAAATGTATTCATATTTTAAAAACAATTTCCTTATTTTCTGTTCTTAAACTGCCAAATTCCTCAAAAAACTTTCACACAAACAGCATGCATACAATGAAATTTCACTGACTGCAGGAACAAACAAAAGCCCTGCAATTTGCAGAAGGTTTTGAGGTTCATAGACACATAATCCCAGAAACCTGGGGCAGCACTTGCATTAAAACTCATTACAGATAAGACAGACCCCCAGGGTCAAGTTGTTGGTCTTACGTACGTGGCCATGAAGGTCTGTATTCAGCAGCATCAGAGCACATGTAAGGCAATGAACCCCATCTGTGGATAGAAACACGTTTAACAATGCAGTGCAAAAAAAGGACTGTTGCAAAAATATTAAATCCACAATTATATCCAAAACCCATTAGTGTAAGAGAAAGGTCTCACAAGTAATGATTTCTTAAAATAAAAATGGCATGTCAGAATTGAATAATTACATAATTATGGCTTTCAACCCCACTATCTTTGACTGCGTAAAAAAAAAAAAAAAAAAAATTCCAAAAAAAAGTTAATAATGAACTGTGCATTTCTCTACCAATACTTGCACTGAGTCACAGATTTAGAATTGCAAATCATGTGCAATAATTTTTTTGACATGACTTGCTTAAAAATTTTATAGGAACATAAATAGGCTACATACATATTTCTTTAGATTATTAAAAAATGTTTGGTCAATTTGCTTAAACAGTTAACTGTAAATTCTATTCTAGAAAACACAGAGGAGACAAATTAGTACAATATTAACTGGTGGGCAAATTGGGGATTGCAATTAAAACCAAAACCATAAAGTTAAAATGCACAACATACAAGCTGCTGGTCTGATCAGTTTGTATAACGCGGCTAGGTTTGCCCGGTACAATAAAAGGCGTGTAATAACGTGAAAATGCCCGTACTCCGATTCAAACCACAGTCTCCACACAGATTCAAAGTGTAACATTACTTCCATGGCAACTGTCTTAGCAACAAGACAGTTTTAGCTTTTACCCATTTACTGGTCAGACAGACTTACCAAGACTGTTGCTATGGAGAAACATGGCACATCAGCGCATAGCTCAGCCAGTCCGCATTAAAGCGAACATAATTTAAGGATTATATATTTATAGATTCAAATACACTTTGACTCTGTATAACAAAATGTATATATGCCATGACCAAATTTAGTCTAAATTTTGACGTGTGTGGTTCTGTGCTGAATCTCTTATAGGCCAAAGCATTCTTCATTTCACACCTGACAAATATCAATGTTTACCTCTCAAGCTAAAGAGGCACAATGACAGCCTCAAGAAGGCTATATACAAAAAAGACACAGTGAAAAAACAGCTGTCACACATTGAAGATACCTGATCAAAAAAAGGAGTACATGTGCACTTCCACGTGCCTTGGACTCTATGCGACTGACACGGTCACTCCATGTGTCATGTTGGCTGCCTGTGGGGAAAATAGTTACAAACCAAATACCTTGCGAGGAGATGGTGGTAGGATTACACTGGTAGTACCGGTTGGAGAAGTGGATCAAAACCCGCTCTCTCTCCTGGGTTTCCCCCATTAGTGCAAAAGCTTTCAAGAAGCATCTGAAAAGAGAAAAAAAAAAAAAAAAAAAGACTTAACTAACTACAATTAGGCAGAGGAGAAAAGGGGCAGTTTCCTCATCAGAAGGCACTGTTGTAGAGGTCAAAGGTGACACCGCAGAACAAAAAGCAAGTGCTTGAGAAGCTGGCCAATGCCATAAGCTCAGTTCACATGACCTTTACCCCCCTTGCAGGACAAGCACTAAAACACTGAGCTACCGCTTAACCCAGTCAGCACTGCTGTTAATCACAGTCCATGCAGCTTGGACAGCCCCAGGAAATAAATTTTACTAAAGATAAATCAGAGTGCATGTATAAAAATCTTCCTTTTTTTTTATGGCTGTCCATTTCAGATACCGCCTGCCTGGAACGCCCACACGCATCTCGTCTTTTGCTTCCTCACTGCGCTCATGTTGCGTATAACGACCTTGCCACAGATCGACGACAGAACACCAGCACATACAATTTGTTGATACCTCCTGAAAAGAATGCAATGCAAGCTTCACAATGGGCACACACACAAACCAGTGTGTTGGCCACAGAATGCTAGTTTGTAGACCCACAAAACTTCTTGAAATATTTTAGAAGGGATGGGTTTAATAAATTACCACTAAGGAATATTTTATCATCACCATATACTCCATGTCCATGTTTAACACAAAATGTTGATTCTAATTCTGTAATTTATGTCACATTACAGTCATTTAGGCAGATAATAAACTGTACCTGTTGAAAAGAAACACAAAAAGGTCTCCAAAGACAACTGTAGATGGACTACATAAGCATATAAGAAGATATTCAAACTCCTGAAATTTACAAAATATCTATAGCCAATGGACCTCCAAAAAAAAAAAATAAAAATAAAAATAAAATTTTAAAAAGCATCAGTCTGTACCTGCACCCACAGTCTTAAACAGGAAAACTCTGGCCAATTCATCCCAGAAATGAGAACCCAGATGACTGATGACAACGGTACTGTGAAGGACATTGGCAGACACTGCAGTGCTTAAAGCTGGAGGGGGAGACCACCTTGGAAGAGCTTTGCAGGGAGGTCTGTTGAATCAGCAGGGGAAGTGGTCCATGCCCCCCCACTGCAGTACAGCTGAGAGGCACTGCTCCTAGCTAAGAAGCCCATGCATCTCTCCCAGACTGGGAAAAACAGAACGTGTAAATAACATGTGCGCACACACATACATGCACACACATCAACCTGTACAAGCACTTGTGAGCCATTAAGGTCCAAGCTGCAACCCCATCAGCAAACCCGCGCTGACAACCAATGACGTGTCCATCAGATTTACGTTTGAACTTAAACCCTGACGAAGCAATAACTGGATGTGTCACTGCAGTTATGTAGGCCAGTGGGGGGAGGTATAAGCATATCAACGGAAGTGTACACAGCCAAGTTAGGAAGAACTGTACCTTAGAGATTGGTCCAATGTCATCCCTGTGAAATCAAAAAAGGTGAGGTACTCTTCAGCAACCATCCTGCTGAACTCGTTGCTGTGGAGACAGAGAACAACACATTTGGATGCAGCAACAGGTCCACGGTCTAAGAGGAAAAGACCAGGAACAAAGGACCAGAGAAAACTGCTCTTCACGATACAAACCCTACTTGTTCTTTAAGGCTTTCCAATAACAACAGTGTCAACCGTTGATGTAAATTTTATTCATGCCTTTACAATACCTGCATGGGTATTACATTACACTCTTGCATTCTGTATAGGGCCACAGCTTCTGTTTTATATTTTTTAATGTTTTACCTCAAGTAAATAAAATGACAACATATTCTCCTGATTCAAATTAAATTATGCACAGCTTTCAGGTAACTATGTATCAATAAGCCCATGTTAGTTAGTTACTGTCCTCAGACATACAGAACTATACTGAAAAACATGGAAATTTCATGAGCTGATCAGCTGATCACCAGGCTTTTGAAAATTCTTTTCTATAAGCACCTGTCATACTTTAAACGCTTAATTTGAAGTATAAGTGAAGGCCATTTTAAACTGAGAACATTTGTTCCTTACTTATTATTGTCATTGTATGCCTATATATACTGTATATATTATACAGCGTTAATAAGAAATTGTAAACCCAGCACTTTAATCCATTTATTCTTTCTTCAAGGTGACCATATCCATTTGCAAATTTACATACAAACAACCAGTGACTTAAGCTAAGTAATGATTGCAACACCCATTACTTGTAGAAGTATCACAGTCAGCGTTTGCCTAAAAAGTAATATTTAAATGTAGTATACATTTATATATCA
Source organism: Chitala chitala (assembly GCA_025773905.1). NCBI lineage: Eukaryota > Metazoa > Chordata > Actinopteri > Osteoglossiformes > Notopteridae > Chitala > Chitala chitala. The sequence goes on from JABJVR010002327.1 coordinate 27,642, forward strand.
GTCTACTTATATACAATGCAACAACATTGAATACGTAGTATTAAACCTACGTTGAAGTGACATAGTGAGCAAAAAAAAAAAAACCCAAAAATGTACTTAGCTAGATTACTTTAAAACCTATTCCTGTGAACACTCAACTGAGCTCAAGCATTCCTATTTTTATGCTTGTGAGTACTGCCCCAGTAGTGGGTCTTAAAAACTACAGCCAACTGACAATTTTAAGCATTTTTATCATTTTCAGTGACCCAAAATCAGCCACATTCGACTATTTTTGTTTCAAAAGCACAGCGGAATTTGATCTGTAGGATTTGTATTTTTTTATTGAATTAGTTTTGTGCCACCATACAAAGGCATGCAGATAAAAATCTAATGGCACAAAGGAATGGAGCATTTTAAGTCCATAGTCTGCAATTTTGATACATTTCTCTGTTCAGATGCACTTTAACCTTGGCAACCTCACGTTGGAATGAAAATGCAACTCCAAATTTAAATAATTTAGAATTTTAATATTATCATGCTTTATATCCTGTCACAATTTATAAACCCTGATATGTTCAGGTTCAGTTCAGACTGTCAGTTCCCAAACTTGATTTTTCAACTATTTCACACCTGTCAAATTTGATGAGGTCAGATGTGAGTCACTCGTGTGAACATAAACGTTTCAGACAAGTCCACCCTAATGGACACCGAAATCAAAGTTAATTATAATATCGTGTGGTGATACTTTCTTACCGGTTCTCATAACCTAGTAATAAAACCAGTAATAAAAATGTCGAGAGGCCCAAGAGAGAGGAAATTTAACAGGGAGTAATACCAGCATATGTTCACTGTGTGAAATCTGTTTTTTTGACATTATAGCAAAGCTTTGTATGTCCCCCTCTTTTACCAAGTGATAAAGAGATAGCTAAACATAGAAAACAGTGGGATGTTTCCAAGGTAAGCTAAGGTTCCTGTTTGTTGCTAATTTAAAGAGCACGTTCTCCTAACGGAACTGAAGTTGGGGTGGCTGACGTGTACTGCACTGTTCTGTCATGTTAATGACAGAGCACTGAAAAAATGTGTCCCCCCAATACTCAAGGCCTTGGTGGGAGGTAAAAGGCAGGACCAGGGGAAGCTTCTGCTGTGACTGATACTGCGTGGTGCACAGGAAGATCATGGCTAAAATGGGTGTTTCTTGGGGTGGGCAGGGTAACAACAACACCATAGCAAGCTCACATAGACCAGTCAGGGAAAAGGAACATGAACAGGGAAAGCTCATGCAGACCACACAGGAAAAGGGAACATGAATATGGGAAGCTCATGTTGACCACACAGGAAAAGGGAACATGAATATGGGAAGCTCATGCAGACCACACAGGAAAAGATTGTTTACTGTTTCAGTACAAAGGGGGACACTTTCAAAAACACAACGCAAGCCAGCGATAACATAAAAATACCACAGAAAGGATATATGAATTTATTGCATTGGCTAACCAACCCATCTCACTCATGGACAATGTAGGTTTTCAACATCTCACTGACCTGGAGTTGTGATTCAAGTTGTTTTTTGGAATGGTTTTATCAATGTTTCTGTTTCAACCAGGTATTTATTAAGCACATTTTATTACAAAAAGTGATGTCACCTATCTTAAACAAATTTGACTACTTAATTGAGTACTGTATAGTTGTGTTGTCTAACAAACAACTGACCGATACTTGGTATCCACTGATCCTCAGAATTAAAGGACACTGATTGTGAACAGATGGGGAGGGACATGACTGGTACATTTCCAAACAAAAGCCATTACAATGAGCCATTCCTTCATATAAAATTTACATCCTGCTAGTTCTTTGGTACCAATCCTTAAGCAAGATATAACTAAACTGGAAGCTACAGTTTACACTGCAGTTAAGAAAAATAAAATTACTTAGATTTACTGATAGAAAGTTTGAATGGGGGAGGTAACTCAAATAATACTGAAATTTAATTATGTTCAATTACACAATTGCTACCTTAACACCTAAAAGTTCAGATGACAATTTCCATTAGATTTTCCTGAATTGTGGCATTAAAAAAAAAAATGACTATAATAAGCAACAAAGAGTAACTGTTAAATTACAGTGTTCCAGCAATGTCTGCAGTCTGCAATCAAAACCCGTTTCTTAGAATTCCTGTTTTGCCTTTGTTTCCAGACCGTTCTATATGTACAAAAAATGAAGACTGTCAAGCCTTCACATTGTCTTGGTATTCAACTGCTCCTGTTGTGTGTGTTCAAAGCAGTGTTAGAAAAGCAATATTAGAACTCTGAGGGACAACATGTTCACACCAAAGCTGAGAAAGCCCATTATTCCCGTGTCCTGAGCATACTTTTCCTTAAGCATTACTACAGTTACAGACTAGACAGCTCAAGTGTTGTTCCTATGGTCTGCCATCCAGTGTTAGTTTTTCTCTGAAAACCGACACTGCAGGGCAGGCCAAACAGAAGCTACAGACAGTGAAGCAAGCGTAGCACAGTTTGCGGCTAGGCCCACAAAGGCAGTGTGGCACGTCTCACTTTTTGCCCAGATGCTTGGCCACATCAGAGCGGCGGAAGCCCTCCAGGTGGAAGAGGCGACGTGCGAGGCGGTGGGCTGCATCCTGGTCGCCACGGTTACCATTGTGCAGAGTGTCGGTGCTGCCCCTGAGCCGCTCCACGCTGCCCATGTCCGAGTCCCAGTCCGACAGCATGTCTTTCAGCCCCGCATCGCTGCAGAGGGACAAAAGCATAGGGAGGAAGAGGTCAAGGGAGATCATACTTTAAAAAGCAGCAGTGCTCTGCAAGCACTGAAGCACTATTACTGAACCCACCTCTCTTACAAACATCAGCCAAGTGAATCTTCAGTTTCATCAACAAGCAGGAGACCCTGGTTGTAACCCAAACCTCTCCATGCAACTTAGAAAAGAAACCTGAATATCCAGGTGTTGTGAAAACAGCTCTACAATAGATGTGTTACAGAGATGCTCTCAAGACAGTGTCAATCAAAATCTGCTGTGTTGACTGCAAAAAAATAGTTTTACAAATGTGGGTATCATATTTGGCAACATACAGTAATTTCAAAACACACTTTGCTAACTGACTGAAAAAGGCCAGTTTAATTCCCTAGCAGAGATTTAAGGGTAAGCTGTCCTTTCCCCAGTCATTATGAAAACAGGAATGCTAACATGTAACAGAATGTATGGGCTGAGATATCATAAGAAAAAAAAAAAGGCATGGAACGTGGAAGCAGACGTAGAGCTGGACAGTGGATTATAGCACTTTTTGCAATGCTCCTCTGTATGGGCTACATAATACCACACCTACTTTGACCTCACTGCGATTATGCTCCATTCTTACGAATTCTTACGAATTCTTCCATTCTTACGAATTCTTACTGCAGCCCTTTAAATCCAATGACTCACTGAAAGGATCCTCATTAACCTGACAAAACACAGTTATTACAGGGGAGTCTGTGATCCGTCCCCCATGTTCTCCCATGTTCTGAAGCAGTGGCTTCACTCCACAACAGCACAGGACCAGACCAGAGCCGGACTGGACTAATGCTCCACCCCGCTTCACTGACTGGCAATAAAACAAACCCACATCTACATAAAACACAAATACACACTATAGAAAACAGACACACATGCTAGTACACCAGTCAACAAACCACAGCATATGAACTACTGCCATCACTCAACTCACTGATTGTTGGTATTAACTAAATACAGTGTTTCACAACCCAAAATTCAGATGTGGGAAGACAGAGATCAAGTACAAAAGGGATCCCTAAAAATTCCACACATTCAGCAGGCTGAATAATGTCGACCTTCTGCAATCAGAAATATGATGAAGCTCACTGAACTTATCAAGAGCTTAAAAACACAAAATATTGCACCAAGTGGTATTAAACATGACCTTAACTGCTCAGACAGCTGAGCACCCACTAACAGTTGCATGTCACAAAATTATTTTAGCAGTCATACAACACTCAATAAGAAAGGGTCTGAGTGTAAATAAATCAAAGCTCAACACAGCAGTGCATCTGATATACAAACGGTAGCCTGTTTACCTCACTGATATACAATGTTAACTATGGGAGTAATTATAATTAGTGGCTTTCATATGCAGCATAAAAAACATCAACTTTGAAGTTTAATGTATTAGACAATGGAAAAAACCCATATCAATTGAGATTCCGTAGCTTATTCTACATAAATTTCTCAAATTTTATATTTAAAGAGGGTTTATTCAATAATAGTTTTGAAAATTACTTTAAAAATAATCACAGTTGGAAAAGAAGTTACACCAGTCAAGAAAAAACATTGTACACTTACAGACAGGTGAGAAAATGAAAGAAAAACCATAAAGTGACTGTCGATGGAAAGGTGGCATGGTGGTGTGGTGGTTAACACTGTTGTCTCACACCTCCAGGCCTGGGGTTCCATTCCTGCCTTGGGTCTGTGTGTGTGGAGTTTGCATGTGCTTGGTAGGTTTTGTCTGGTTTCCTCCCACAGTCCAAAGACATGCAGGTTAGGTTTATTGGGGTGTCCAAATTGCCTGGTGTGTGTGTGTGTGTGTGTGTGTGTGTGTGTGTGTGTGCGCGCGTGCGCGCACCCTGCGGTGAATAATGTAGACCTTCTGCAATCAGAAGTGGGTTGGTGCCCTACCCTGGGTGTCCCCTACTTTGCACCTTATGTGTTCTGGGATGGCCTCCAGGCTTCCCCGCGACCCTTAACGAGATGAAGTGGTATAAAAGATGACTGACTGTCGATGGACTGTTGGAAAAGATGCTCTTCTGTTTTTCCTTACATATCACACTAATGCACAAGCATCACAATCATCAAATGTGTGCTTCAACCACAATGTCCACCCCTATATACGTATTTAGGTCTTTTCTCATAGACCCAAACTTAGGTGTCATTTTAGTCACTGTTCTTACTGAAATACTAGCCAGTTAAGCAATCTCTGTAACTGAAGCTCCTGCCATCCATGCCCCAACAATGAATCCTCTGTCAAAGCCACTTAGGTCTTTTTCTCTTGCCATCTTTCTCTTGCACTCCCCCATAGGGTAGCAGGAAGACAGAAAAAGGCAGTATGGAGAAACCAGAAGGCCTTTCAAACAAGTTACTGCAATGTAACCATCATCATTGGAAAAGAACTTTTCAAATACCACAAGCTTTGCTGGCAAGAATAATGAGAAACATTTATTACATGCAAATGCCAGACATCTCTGTCAACTCATGGTCAAGGCAGCACACTGAAAACAATGAAAATTATACTACACTGCCACCTGTTGGCTGAACATAAAAAGCACAGAAATGATGAGTTAAATTCAACTACAGAAAAAGTATATCTGCCAAACACAGCTTTTAAGTAAAATACTTTAAAAATAAAAATTTGCTCTTTAAAAGACCTATATCAATATAAACAGTGACAAAGTTCCATATACCCAGAATTTTGTGTGCGACATTATTAGTTTTTCATGACAATCAAAGACAAATTAACTACAAACCAAATACACATACAGTATAGTTAAATAAGCTCCTCCATAGTTAATATTGTTGCAGAAAGACCCAACACATGCTGCACATGGAATCCAGCTGATTCTGTGTACACTTTCACCATGCAATTTAAACCACTGCTGATTGTCTGCACATTACTGAGGAGAAAAAGAAAATGTCACACCGACTTGTACCTTAAACTGTGTTGTCTTGTGCAATACAGTTTTCACTACCCAAACACATTCTTATACTACTCTCTGATATTAAGCAAAAATGTCAACTTTCATAAGTATTTAAAAAGCTTTACCAATCTGACATCTGACACAGCGCATACATACCTACTGCAGTACCACATCATTACTGCATGACAAGGAGTATAGCACGCTGCAGCCTTTGCACACTTCACTGTGAACATTAACAGCAATGTTAAGTTTCACCACCATGTAGATACTAGACAGAAGGCATGGTTCTTCCCCCCAAATTCACTGCTTTTACTGTCCACTCATTTGTGCACATGGTGAAGAGAGGAAGTCCAGAATGACACCACACTAATCACACATTTTACATGCAACAAACTCAAGAAAGAAGAACATAACCAGTCAATAAATGGAAGCCATGCGCATGAAGACATGTGTTTGGAAAAAGTTACCTGTGCAAGCAGAGTTCACAGTGAGATGTCCATGAAGACTTGTACAAACACTGCTATACTAGCATGATCAGCTGATGGTGCACTTTAACAAAGGCCATTCGACATTCAGCTCACCATAAGGAACACAACCGGTTAAGAAAAGGAATTAAATACAACACTGTACTTAGGAAAATGGAAATAAGGTACATCTGAGGCTATATTTGGCTCTCTGTGCTTCCTTAAAACCCCACTCTCAGATCCCAAATTAAGACAAGAAATACACTAAAACCTGCACTTTTTTCCACGCAATGTGAAGTAGACAAAGCATCAGTGAAATACAAGGTGAACCGTGTCATACGCATTATATCCAATATACGTTTATAAACAAACTTTTATTCAAAAATATTTTAATTTTGCAACATTAGCAATGCATCATCCCAACTCTAAACCAAGCACTGCATGAACCCACAATTTAATTATTGGTTTACATTTGGTTTAATAAACTTTACATAACAGTACAGGAGGGAGAAAAAGGTCCAAGAAAGTTTAAAAAATAAATAAATAAATATCTGATCAAATAGGATCATTTCGATTTTCAGAAAGCTTGGCAGTGAACAACTTGACCAAGCGGAACACAAAGGCCTCAGGTAATCAAAAATCCGCAAAAGAAAAGTTCAGGGCTTTGGTCAATCAACATGTTGGAAGCAGGTAGAAAGTGGTGTAAATACAAATGTCAAGCAAAATGTCAGCTATAAGAGCAGCAAGTGACAGAAACAAGTAACGAAACACGTTTGAAGTCAATGCCCTTTTACCGCTGGCACCATGTGCCCTTCTGAAACCAATACAGATTTCTTAACAATGAAACAAGGGTGAAATCAAAGCATTTAACCTATTAAAGGAAATGAGGGTGAAGTGCAAAGCTCTCATAAATACAGACATATAAGGACAGAGTCCTACTGCTTGGATGTGCGACTGTGCTGACAATACTGAACCATAACATTTCCAAGGTGGGCAGTCTGATCAGGACCTCTGGGCAGGAGCCACACAAACTCATCCCACCAACCTGACAGCCACTCAAAGGGGGACTGAGACATGTAATGCACCTCTTACTGAACGTCCCATTACAAACTCCTCTTACTACGCGTGAGCATGACAGCAATTGATAACACAGAGGTTCTTTCAATTAAGAGGAAAAACAATGTTGGTTACAGTGGTTAAGCAACTTGTGACTAGTTAAAGTTTTCCAGTTCAAATGTCCCAGCAGGAGTCTTGCTGTAATTCCACTGGGAAGGTACTGAGCTGGAATCGCTCTGTGTAATAAACCACCTGTTCACGTTAATGCTGTACGCTATGGCTGGATCATAGGTCAGCAATCCAAGAAATTATAACACAAACAAAACACCTCCAAAACTAAACACAAAACATTTCTCATTAAAAATAAAAACTTCTGTGCAACACTAGTAATAAGTATTCTTTCGGGAATCAACTGCTTCAGTCTTGAAACGTCGAGGAAAATAAAGACAGATGTTATGTATCACTCGCTTTGTCTTTTTTTTTACCTTCGGAAGTAAAAAACTTGGGTAGTTATATGTAATACCGACTAACGGGATACACTCAAACCAGTCAAATTCATGCAATTAAACCGTTAAATTACTGGTTTAAAAAAGAACGAAAAACATCCTACCCATTCAAAAGACGACATACGGAGAACCAGAAAATCGGCTCTAGCAGACCCGTCAGACACGCTTGCTTAGTAGATGTTTGAAGAACGTCCCACCAGTAAAGTTCAGAGTAAAAACATGGTCCCTTACTTTTCTGACAAATTCACTCCGCCTCTTGCTGACCACAAAAAACTTCCATTTACCTACAGTGCGCTGCACATACATACACATTTGGTTTTACATATCAAAAAATACACAAATCGGTTCGTAATTTTAAATAAGAAAACCTCTGTCTACCAAACAAAGAATGACCGTGGTAAAAAGCGAACACAGCAGCAGAAGGCTGTTGTTTTTACCTGTTACCCGAGAGAGACACCCGGCGCTGTGCACCCAGAGACACCCATGACGGCGCGGCAGGGCTTCTCTCGCTCCTCGGGTCACCGTCACCGCATCATCCATTCCAGTCCCAGTATCAGTAAAGTGTCCGTTGGCCACTCGAAGTTTTCAAAAGTAACGGCGCTGCATCGCGTTCACCAACGGACAGGGCGCACGAGCGAAAGCAAGGGGGGGGGGGGGGGGCGGGGGTTCTCTTCGGAGAATCTCCGCTCATCTGTCCCTCCACCGAAATACACAGGCGTTTCCCACACGGCATTGCGTCACCGCATCCGAGCGCTGCTGCCGCGGGGACAAAGATGAGGGAGCTCGAACGTGAGATGGGAAACTTCAAGCAGCCCGCATCTGACTCCTCCGGCACAGCTTCCTTGTCACAGAAAGCGCGAGTAGGAACACAAACCCGCAATTACACCCGCTCATTCTCGTTTATAAAATACGGGAATTATTGCTAATATAGTGTATTACGAGTTTCACGGCGTTGTTATGGATTCCAAAAAAAAAAAAGGGACGCGTCGTTTAGGATGCCGTCTCAAAACGTTTAAATAAAGAAGGAGAATCCTTTCTAATCATGATAAATTATGTTAGCCAAATCATAATTATCGAGCAAGTACAGAAGAAAAAAAATATGACATACATCTGACACACAACCTTACATTTAAGTCCCTGTATTCTTTTTTAACATTAGCCATATGAAGGGAAACTTTAGGGAAAATACAGGGTGTGTCTTCGTTTGAGTAAACCGGTGTGTGTTCAAGGGCCTTAATTTCAGGCATCATGTGTCGGGTGCATTTCAGTTCAGTCTCCAGAATCTAGCCTTCTGACAAAAGAACTGCCCATATAAACATCTTACTGGCATCAGCATCTGTATTCATGCAGGCACTTGCAGTGCTGTGATTTAGCTAGGACCACAAAGCAAACAGTTCTTATCTAAGTAATAGAAAAGCTAAATACTGAGTGCAACTGACACAACAACAATCATGCCAGGTTAGTCATCTTAAAAAATGTGACAATAAAATAACTGACTCAAATAGATCATGTGTAATATATACAAAAGTGCTGCAATTACTCAAAATGCACATAGTTAGCTGTTAATGTAATTTCCGGGTGTCAAAACGCTTTCTTTAGCCTAAACTAAAACAACAGTACTACAGCGGTAATGTGGGGCTCTGCATTTTACTACAAAAGAAAATGTGAAAACAACCTTAAATAACAAATTTGCTGCATGTCCACGTACTAATCCATCTACCATGTACTGTACTTAAAAATGTGAACATACAAAAGAGAAGTGGAAGTCACAAACTCAGTGTGAAAGAGATGAGACATCGACAGAAGCATCGCATAACTAATTATACATGCCTTTCACATGTATACATGCCTTGCTGAGAAACAAAAGCATGTTGTTAGCCCCCAAAATGACCTGCCAAACAACATCCAGCTCAACACCATTAACCCCCTGAAGGCGATGAACGCTGCGCTGAGTTTTGTGGCATCTTCTGCCGATAATGCTGAAACAACCTAACCTAACATAAGGAAACATAGAACCTCCAAACAGCTAAAAACTAACAACTAGCTTTGCCCACATTGCTAGAGTGCCACTCTTACCACAGGGAAACAAACATCTGTGTAGTCATGAAAACCATCAGAAAAACCTTGCACGGCCTGCCAAGTGCTGGTCCTTGCAATAAATGTCATATAACAATTTTGTCACTGTCCACAGTCTGTCATTATCTACCAAAAGAGCAAATGTGGCCACTTATAAAATAACCAAAAGCATTCTTTAGTTTTTTTGCATACATTAGTATTAAAGTAGTCAAATGCAAACTGGTGCTACAGTGTTTTTTTATTTTGTCGTTTAAAGCTTATTAACACAATTTGTTGGATGAATGTGCTTTGTTTTTTCAGGCGTGGCACAAAGACAGTACACTTTAATGTCATCTGCCATTCAACAGTGAGTACACTGAGTCATGTAAGTACAATGAGCTCACCTGCACTTAACAAGATGTGCTCGTTATGAAGTGACTGCACTAAAGACAAGGTTTGGTTTCACACTTTTTTTTGTACAAGACTGTCTAGCCTCAGGCAGGATACATTCCATTCATATAGTTTACGTTCCAAACGCTGCTGTGTCACGTAGCTCAACATAACATTCATGCATTCAAAACACAATATGCATGCAAACATGGAATCTTGTCTTCTGACCGCGACAGTAAAATTAAAGACGAATTAAAACACCCCAGCCCACAGCTGGTGTAAATGTGGAATCCCACTGCGTTAGAGTTGGTGGGGTGCGTCTCGCATCTCACCCCCGCTGACAGCCCCCCGCCTCGCAACCTTCAAGACACCCCCACACACCTCCCAGATCCCAAAGCCAGCCAACTACAGACTGAGTCAGGGGCAGCGTTCAGTATTCCCCGAGTCGAGGCCAGGAGGGTGCGTCCGTACAGCTGCATAACCACTCCCAACAGCGGTCTGCACCGTGGCCTGGCCTTCGTGAGTAGCGCCAGCAGGGTGAGGTTTTAGGGAGGGACTGCCGAAGCGAGCGTCCCAACTGAAATCTGTCCGTTTGCAAGTAAACTAACTCCTCTGCTTCCATTCTTTTACCTTCTGGAACTTCTCAACGAGAGACAGTCCTGACAAACTAATAGTGTTACACAGTATGTCCCAGTACAAAAAATATGACAACACACTTCAGATAATCAGTAGTCCAATGCACCATTTAAACCACTACAAAACTGCTTGTTTAAGTACCTTTATAAATGAGGATTACAGACTAGTTTGCTGTAGTCTTTGAATTCTTTAACCTCCAAATACATTTTCTCAGTATTATTGAAGAACGTCTGTGTAAATATAGGCCCGTTTTAACTAGGACTGCCAGTAACAAAGGTTTAAAATGCTCAAACATTTACTGATACTCAACTTTTAACAGGAATAATTTTCATTTATTTTTTTTAAAAGAGGAACTCCTCAAAAGCAGGAAGTGGTTTTCTTACAATGAGTCAATCAATACCCTACGCATAAGCATTCTTGGTTAATTTAAATAATACCAGCATTACCTTCATTACTTTTCTTCATAATTTCAAATTTACAATATAGATTTTTTTTTACCCACGGTGCAAGAAATCAATGCAAATTAAAGTAATTAATATCCAAGCTAAATTCTCATTGCAAAACAACTTAGAAACTTCACTGAGAAGCTGAAAGCAACAGCCATATGGACTTTAAATTACAAATGAGTGTTCAATCAGTTTTGAAAAATCCTCTGTGAAACAAACTTACATACGTTTTGAATGTTCATGTGTGGCCTGGAGCCTAACCCTAGCAGCAACGCAAGGAACAACAACCCATCACAGGGCAAGCACACACACACACACACACACACACACACAAAACAGCCAGTCCATCCCAGGGCTCTGACACACACTTTAGGAAAGCTACATGTCTGTAGTGTGAGTGAGGAGGCTGTCTGCAAAGCCAACATATGACAATTTGAACCCAATGTATTCACAGTTGCCCAAACCAGAGGGCATTGCATTATCAATGTAATCATAAAATCAAGTTACAGATGCCTGGCAAGAGCATGCAGCACAGGGCAGGCTAATAAAAATGAAGAATCGTGTAGCAATCCTGTCGATCAGGACAACAAAAAGACAGATGTCCTACCACACAGTTTGTTCTGGTGCTCTGATTATGCAAGGTTTCAAATATCCACACACACAAGACTAGACAGAGGGATTGGAATTAGACATGTCATGGAGAAAATAGGTTTAAAGTAGAAGGATGGAGTGAAATAATGTGAAGACAACCTGTTCACAGATCAACTTCCTTTAACAGTTTCCCATAAGTCCTGTGGACTGTAACATTAATCTTTGCAGAGCCAGCAGCAGTAAGCGTTGGTTCAGTGAAATGAGTAACTGCCTGGATGCAGAGTCTTTCTTCATTACTGTACTGTTACTCATAATTCATCATACAACAAACTTCTGCCCTTGAAAAGCCTCCCCCCACCCTTTGAGTAAAAAAGGGAAGCATGGGTCAAGAGTCATTATACATGACACAGACCAGTGGTCAAATGAACATAGCAGAACATACAGCCACACACCCTAACACGAAACCAATGCAAGGCGGGACCTGACCCGTCCCCCTCCCACTTAATGCCCCTTGTCCAATCAGATCAGCATATGAACATGGGATGAAATTTATTATTATACATGGCAGCCAAAATTCTACCAACTCCAGTAGTACATTTACATACCAAGAGACACTGACACACCGATACACCAATACCTTTATACCTGGAGACAGAACTGGTACATTATTTTTCTACTTGATATCTTTATCTGAAGCCGGGATCCATAACATGGAGAACATGGATACTTTATTTGTACATTTTAATTATATTTGGATGCCACTTTTAACATAACTAATTTCATTGTAATCTGATGCATTTTATTTAATGCATTTGGAAATATTATTCTGAGAAAGGGTCCACAGGCTACACCAGACTGTCAAAGGGGTATAAAAAAATGCACTTTTATCCTTTAGTTATGTTTGGAGTCTGGAATGTACAGCTCTTTCCTTATGAGCTCACAGTGTGGAAACTGAAGAACAACAAACAGCAAATTAAAGACTGACAATGTCTTTAAAGTAAGACAAAATGTCAAACACGCATATAGTTACTCAGACGTTTAAAACTATTTCCTAAATACTGGTTCTCCTGAAGTAAAACCTAAACTTTTCAGTTCCTTTTTCAAGTGGAAGGAACACACCCGGTTTACATTTAAGTACGCAGGTCTATTCGTTAAATTGGGAATTTTCTGCAGTTTTACCATGTTACACTGTAAATCACGTGTATCTTGGTAACCTCTCATTTTAAGTGAGGACCCATGGGAGCCTTTGTTATTTTTAGTTGAAGAATGCCTTTTCATATCCTCAGCCTAAATAATGGTGTTTTAAATTACAAATGTGGTCCCTTAAATTAATGTTTGCCTGTTACACAAAAATACCACTAACACGAACACCAGTTTATTGAAATCATCATATCTTTAAGCAATCAACATAACACTCAAAACAATGCTTTCAAAATGATACTGCTGAATTCAGCTGTGTTTCCAGACTAGACAGGGCCCGTTTTATACAACATAAGTAAACATCCTGTCATGAGCAGCCAGTACAAATTAGTTCTGTCTGTTTCTGTTCTGATATGCCATCACAGCTTAAAGCATATGTAAATGAGTTGCGGATAAATGTCATGTCATGAGTGGGGGGCTTTGCACTGGATTGTGCACTGGCTTTGAAGGTGAAGTTCTGGGAGCCCTGTGCGTATGGCAGCGTGGCTCTTTCCTGTCTGTGCAATCAGTCATCTCGGGGTGATCCGGATGTTCACGCTCCCAGAATCTCATTGGAACCAGCTGCTGCCCTGGTCTCATTCCACATAGCCTCGCTACTGACCCCTGGTGGCTGAAATTCCAAACTGTAGACATTTCAGTAAGCCAGGATGGGAGGTTACCAGCAGTGTGTGTATATAAATTTAATTTCTGTCATCTTTAGTACCTGAGCTGCTAAAAACAATCACACTATGTCAACTGAGGAAACAAATCATTACAATATTACTGTCCAGCATCCAGGGTCTGATCCTGTTGCCAAAACAATAAACCAAAATAACCAATGTCCAGTCTGTGTTCCTCTGTCTCCCAGTTTCAGAGAGCAGGCAGACAGCGCAGTCTGCTGAGTCACGCTGAAAGAGCACAGACCCACTAAACGATAAACGGAAAGGAGGCGCCAGCTTTCAGGGCCCATCCTGGGACCCAGAGGGGTGCTTCGCTCACGGTCACATGACCTTCAAATGCTAGCGGGTCGCTCTGCTCGTGATCACATGACCTTCACATGCCATTAGTGGCACATGTTCAAGCAGGACACGAGGGACACTGTTGTCTGAATGCACAAACGCAGTCACAAACATCAGCGCTACCCTGTCACGACAGACTATTAAACCGCTTTCCGGTTCACACTGATCTCTCTCAATTGATCTCTCAAAACCAGCAGACTATTTCAAGAGTGGATAAAAGCCAAACGTATATTAAAAAATCATTAGCCGTTTCCTTCAGTAAAAGTATAATTGTTCAAAAGGATTCTCCACTATGTTAGAGACTAGGCCAGCATGCTAACATGTGGACACGCTATAGAGGAAAACGAGTTCTTACACTGGAGCCACCGGTTATAAACGACAAAAATCACTACCCACAATATTCACAGGTTTAAAACAAATAAAGTCTTACTGCATGAAAATGTCAGACCATCCGTGAAGCAGTGAAGAGTAACCCAGAAACTGTGGTGCTGCTATTGTGTCAATGCATCTAAAATGTTGTGGTAAATGTATTATGTATTATTATTGTATTATAGGATGTATTATTTCTCATTTTCCAGTAATAATGATACTACTACATCCATATCATAACCTATATACGTGTTTTACATTTGTAACTAGGTCTGAAAAATACGTATACAACAAATACAGGCAAATACAGTTATCAGATTCAGACACCATGTTAAGAAACAATAGCCAAATGTTAACCCAATATAACAAGTGGAAAGATTACTGCTTTCAGTAAAGGAGATGTAATAGGCAAAGTGCTCTCAAGTCACACAGACTTCATCTGTGCTGACTGAGCACGGATGACTGACTGATGGCCTGCGACACACATGGTCCACAGAAGTTACCACCACGGTTTCGTCATCGATAAAGACATTTCATACCTTGTGTGTAAACTGTGCAGCTACACAGTCCATTTCAGCACTGCATCTATAAAGGGTCCTTCTCAGACAAACCATTTTAAAGCATTAAAAAACAAACTGCTAAATTGTGTAATTCAACTCTATAGAGCTGAGTCCTTCCACCAGTGCAGCAGTGGTAAACATACCCTCCTTCAATACATTTATCACTTTGGCAAACAAGAAAACATCATTTCAAAAGTAATTTTCTCACAAATACAAATTCTTAAAAATGTCAAGAACTGTCAATAAAAATGTACTGAAGTAAAATCAAAACAGGAAAAGAGCAGAAGTTAAAGCAGGCAGGGAAGTTATATCTCCAAGGGGATGTTAATTCTCATACCGATGAGATGTACTGTAAACCAGTGACATGCATCGACCACAAAGCACGTCAATGCATGCCAATCAGTTTAACGTTAGCAGGCAGGAGTTATGTCGGTGACCTTTCCTACACTCCTCCTGCTTCTAGGATATCATTTTTCTGCTCCTAACCAAATGTCCATTTCTTTAGTCTTGACCAGCTTCATAGTCTGTCACAGTTGGACAGCTACACACTACACGTCCGCTAATGGACACAGTTAAGCTCACACCCTTGCATGGCCTTTCCCTGACAGCGCAGGGAAATGCTGTTAAGACGGCCGGATATTAGCATTCGTGTGAGATCGCCGCATGTTTATTAAGGACCACCCACCTCCCCAGGAGCTGCAGGGAGGGAGGGATGGTAGGGAAGTAAAACAGCAACCAACCAAACGCACAAAGAGGAGCGGAGAGGAGCCGAGACTGCAGCTCAAGGAGCCGCAGCAGGGAGCTTGTGTGTGGGACAGCTGTGTGAGCAGAAGCGCTGCAGAACGCCAACGGTCTGCCTAACTCCCACACCTACCCCAGCATCCCTTACCTCTCAGCATGAGAGAAAGAGAGAGAGCGAGATAGAGAGAGAGAGAGCGCGCATGAGGCTGCCGTCACCACGGCGACAAAGACAGCACGTTGTGCACGCTGAAGGTCAGGACTTACTGAACGGCACGGCACTCGGCGTCGGACAGGCTGCCATGCGAGAAGCAGCCAGACACGAAGGAGCCCATGGGAGCCTGCTAGAGTTGTAGACCCGCCGTCGCAGAGCCTCTGCCAGACAGCTCCCGCACACCGCGCTTCAAGCCATGTGACCGGCCCCTCACCGGCTACACCGACCTACATGAAGACAGGAGAAGGCTCGCTCCCCACGCAGCCAGGACACAGGTACCGTCGTTTCTGCTTATCCGAGCGAAACGGTGACGGGGGGGACAGGGCGGGGTGGGGTGGGGTGGGGGGGATATTGTGCCGTGGTGCACGGAGGCTTGTGCCACGCTGATAAACGAGCCCCCCCTCCCCAGCTCCTGCTCTCAGCTCCATCCGCTCCGAGACCCGGACCCAGCCTGGCGCTGATCCTTTCGAACGCCGCCGTGCACAAACTGGGCAAGCAAGCAAGAGCGAGCAAGCGTGCGAATGGGATTTTGCATCGTGCAGGGTGTGATGTCAGTGCGGGCTCATGTAAGTCAGGGACAGGGGGCACACGCACAGCTCCGAGCGCTTTACACAGCATTCCAGTTTGTTCCGTTTTCACTGCACAGAAAGGTTGTGTTACTGCTAGCGTCGGTAAATACACTGGTACGAACAACGTACAGGCAGCATGAAAGATGCTTGTGTTTAAACACTTTGCGCACTTTACCTGATGAAGTAAAAGCCTCATCAGGCTCAGTGGTTGTGTTTATACTCTGCTTAGCCATTTAATTAACGTGAATGTGGTCCTGCAAACGTCATACATGATATTATAACGACTCCAGTGGTAGTCATCTTACAGGCAAACACGATGTGCTGTTTTATTAGTGTTTTGTTATTACACCATTAATCATCAAGTTATCAGTAAAGAGATTTTCAATTAAGAAAAATATGAACAGCAATTACAATTAATGATAATAATGCTAATTACAATCACGTAGTAAAGCAAAGGGTTCTATTATATTGCATATTTTAGCTACATACTATTTTATGCATACTAAGGGAAGGGAATCAGTTTCTATAGCCAAGTATGTGGGTCTCATATGAGGAGTTTGTTCTCCCATTTCACCCGTCCACCCGTTTGTTCACCGGTTTCACCCGGTAGTGATTTTTCAGTGCCTGAGGAGCTAACAGAGTGTTTTTCCTCAAGGACACACTTTGTGGCTGGGTTTCAAACCGGGAGGCTTCTACATGCCAGCCTAATGCTGAGCCACCAGGCCACTAATAATGCTGTCTGATATGAGAGTAGAAAGCTGTGCCTTTTAAATTTTTCAAAGGACAAAAATGACATGATTCAGTGTGAGATGTTATTTAGATTATTGTGAAGCCATTCTGCTACCACCACGTGACCGTGATGATGACACGGCTCAGGTGTTCACGGACATGGTCTCCATCTCGGTCACTGAAGGAATATGTGTGTGTGTGTGTGTGTGTGTGTGTGTGTGTGTGTGGTTTTCAGGTGCCCTCTTGTCAAAGGAAGGGACTCCACACTGGCCCTTTAAAAAAAAAACTCGTCACTCGTGCATGCTACATAAACCCAAGAGGGATTTCTGATTTGAAAACCTCCCCAAAGAAAGGGGGCCTCCTTCATTGCTATAAAAACACTTGACTGCACAGCAGGCACATAACCTCAGGTATAACAGCACTGCCTTTGTACAGACACACACCTAAGGGGAGCAGGCACATAACCTCAGGTATAACAGCACTGCCTTTGTACAGACACATACCTAAAGGGAGCAGGCAAATAACCTCAGGTATAACAGCACTGCCTTTGTACAGACACACACCTAAAGGAAGCAGGCACATAACCTCAGGTACATCAGCACTGCCTTTGTACAAACACACACCTAAGGGGAGCAGGCACATAACCTCAGGTACATCAGCACTGCCTTTGTACAGACACACACCTAAAGGGAGCAGGCACATAACCTTAGGTACAACAGCACTGCCTTTGTACAGACACAACAGCCTACCAGGAGCAGGCCATCCCACTGCATCAGGCTGAACATGAGGCTGTTTCTCTATATCCTGCACAAAGGCTCACAATCAGAGGAACTTACAGAGGACCCCTGCTGTAAGAACATCTTATCTGTATTTCAAACAGGTAATTCACAATTAAATCATAATAGTATATTGAAGCACCTTACCAGCAGGTACGTCTCTTCTACATTTTTGTAAGTCTAAAACAAGCACTTGTACAAATATCTGAACGATGGATAATGAGTTTATTATATAACACTTAAAATATCATATACTGTAAACTTAGGTAAATATTTTTAAAACTATTTATTACTGTAATTCTTTGCTAACCTAAAAAGAGTTACATTTCAGTTAGGATTTTGACTTACAGATTTTCAAAATGGGATAATAAAAGTCAAAAGAAAATGTAATGTGCACTTAAAGTTACATAAAACTACATTCTGTCTGAGTTTGTATTGCAGGTAGGGAAAGGTAAACCACACCTATGTTTTACTGCCAGCCAGTTACCGGCTTCAGGCAAACAGAACATACAACCTTATATCTCACGCTCCACCAACTCATTTTGGTGCTAATTTAACCAGTCATTAAACATCTGCTTCTGTACTGCTGAATTAAACCAGCTCTCCTCACAGTTTTAAAGTCTTTGAATGGCTGTCACCTCTCGTTTTTACTTCCTAACACAGCTCCATTTGGCACAGAAAAGAGATGTGAACATGCAATGCAACGGCAGGAGTCACTGGGCTTCACAATCTATCACTGATGGAGAGCTTTCAGCATTATTTAACAGCAGACTCCTAGTTTGTTAAAAATCAGTATGAGAACAAGAAAGGCAAAATATTTTTTATTAATTATCTGATTTTGAGTCACTGCAATGAGTTGGTACCCTGTCCAGGGTGTCCCCTATCATGTGACTGTCCAGGGTGTCCCCTATCATGTGACTGACCTAGACATGCTCCTGGTCACCCACAACCCTGTACAGTATGAGCGGTTGGGTAATGGATGGATTTTGAATCAGTTCAATGCTGTTTTAATCCATTAGGCAGAGATCAAATATGACGATTAGTAATCAGATATGATTAAGCCCAGATTGTAGACAATTTGTTTTTATTTTTTAAATGTAGTTTGTGCTGCTGTGTTTACGTTTCACATAAGCATTTCGGCCTGATTCTGTTTTGACAGCAGTGCACTCTGCTGACCAGCAGAGGGAGCTATTTTTGTAGGCTCATTCTGAACATCTGCAGTACTATGTTTACAGTTTCATTATAGAAGCCTTATTTGTGAATACATTATATTAAACCTATAATCAGGGATGTAGCATGGATGAATTTTCTTTATGATGTGCTTTTTTTGCTATCTGAAAATTCTCAATTTTTACCCTTACAAAACTGCATTACAGCAACAGAAATTCAGTCAGATGTTTTCTGTAAATACTACGGTTAATTCACTGCAAAGTACAGCGGATTGAAAAAAGAAAAAAAAAAAAACAGCAGCCAACCTGGGCAGACTGACTAGTGAACTCGAACCTTTTAACGTGAAGAAATGGCATGCAGACGCAAGCAAAAACAAACTGTTGTATACGATTACAAACTTGAAGGTTTAAGTTATAATGTAGAGTGTTTTCAGTCTGCATACTACAGAAACATTAAAACGTAATCAAAGCCCAAGTTGTGTAAGCAGTCAGAACCATAACTGTAAACACAATACCACTCAGGGTGGGAAAGTTCACAAGCGATCCTGTTTATTAAAGTTTGAGACAACTGTAACACAACAGTATTCCGTTTAAAATACAACAAATATAAAGCAATGTACAACAGTGATAATCGTTCAATAAATCTAAAATGGTAGTACTCAAAATATGAATTGATTAATCTCTATAGAGTTACTGCATTTTTAAGCTGCTGCAGTGTATTTAAACACATTTTATGTGAGTAACCAAATTAGCACGCTTTCAGAAACTACCAGATATTAACATCTGGTGAGGTCATCTACAAGTGTCAGGTTACCTGCATATACACAAATATTCCATATTTACCACAGTGCATTAAAAACGTAGAGTTAGTGACTTCATGCAAATCTGTAAGATATGATGACAGGAGGAAGCCATTGACGAAGTTATGAATGATCGTTACAACCCTTGACAACTACCCTTGTTACTTCATCATAATCTACATAGACATAGTCTATCCATCATAAATATTTTTGCATCAAACTAAACATCCTTTTCCTAACACAAGCAATGTAATTCACCATAGAAAGTTCTATAGTTCTACAACCCTATTTCTGCACTCTGTACTTAAGCTCATATCACAAGCTGCAAAATTTCCTTTGCAATCTGTACATCTTTTTTTTTGCAAACATTTACCATATGAACAAATGAATACCTCTTCAAACACTGTAAAATTAAGGCATGATATATATTACTGAAGTACAAATCTGCAGGTTATGAGTTTAAAAAATCAAATTTCATAACGTGAGACCCTTTTAGTGTGTCTTCACAATCTTTACAGTCGTGTTAATAATGGCAAATATCTGTGATTTAAAATGACAGATATGTCCTTCTGAAAGGAGTAACACTATTGCAAAAGACACGTGTTTCACATCCGTGTAGTTTTAGGTAACAAAAGACAAACTAATACAAATCACAACAATCATGTCAACAACAACCATAGCAACAACCACCATGGTAACAAAAATCGCAGTAACAACCACCACAGAACTGGAGGTTCAGCAGCAGTGCACCATGTTGTTCTTACCTCAGGCAGCCCTGCAGCCAGTCCTTGGGGTTGTGGTCTGTGTTCTCCAGGAGCCCGTTGGCCAGGGACTGAGAAGGGAGCAGGTCGGAGCCCGGGTCCTGCCCACTGCTGCCCACAGTTGCCCTGCCTGTCGCATCCGGGTAGGAGCCAGTAACCTCAAGCATGTCCTTTCCACCCCGCCCCGTAGCAGTCACGCTCAGCATCACCTCGGTCTCATCCTGCAGGAAATGGGCGCCCTCCTTGAGCCTCTGCTGGATCATGGGGGTGAGGGGCAGGTTGGTGCCGGGGCAAGGGTCCGACTCGTCTGCAGACGACAGGGCGTCCAGCGAGTCCAGACTGCTGTACAGCGTCCCACGCAGACGCTCTGACTCCAGGATGCTTTCAAAATGGGAACTGAAAACGTCCGTGGCGTCCTCGCCCCCCGGGGCCGCCCCCGCGTCATCCTCGCTCCCTTCCGCTCCTTTGAGCCTGTGGTGTGACAACCATGCCAACCCGTCACGACTCTGTCTGAACTAACAGCAGTGCGTAAAATCGCGTTCCTCTGCAAGTGGCTTCCTAATGAGCAAAAGCGGCTGGCAAAACAATGTCAACAACTGCAAGGTTCAACCCTTCATGTCAAATAGTTGCTGGTATGCATGTTAAGATGAACATTTCACATGGTTTTAATGCAATTTTAATGAAAATCCAATAAATGTCATTGCCAGTCTTTGCTTTCCTTCCTGCATGTATTTACAAAGCTCAAGGGTTATTTGTACATGCTTATCTGAAAAAACTTCACATGCAAAAATATACGGTTTAAAAATAACATGTATAGTTTATGTAACTGCACAGTACTGCAGTCAGCCAAGCCTGTAATCTCAGCAGAAAGTAACTGAAACGGCACAAATCTGAGCACATACTATAGTCGCGTTGACTGTTAAAATGTCATCTGTTGAGTCATTAAGGCATAATATATATGTTACCGAAGTACAAATCCACAGGTTCTTTAACATCTGCAATTTCTTCTGTAAAGCGCTTTGAGGCACATTGTTGTAAAAGGCGCTATATAAAAATTAATTGAATTAAAAAATAAACAAACAAACACTTTTTTCTTTAGGGTATTTAGACCATCTTATTGATGTGTATATTAAAGCAACACGGATTTCCATCTGTTGACAATAAATAGAGTGGCCACGCTGGGTAAAACCACGCAACAGATGCTCTTCAGAAGCATCCATCATCAGCACATTTAGCGATTATTCAGAAAGTAGCATGACTCAAGGGGAGAGTGACGGGACGTTTACCTGGCCACACCTGCTTCAGAAGGCGTGTCACTTTCAGGGCTTTCAATGCAGACTTCGGGAAGCGCCCTGAAGACCTCGTCCTCCACGGTGCTGACCAGGGGCAGGGGTGAGGGTTCTGAGTCGGTGCTGCACAGACACCTCTCCAGGGCTTCCAGTGTCTCCATAGCACTGTTCGCTTTTTGGAAGGGGCTCCCCCTAGTGGTGGGCCCTAGCTCCAGGACAGGTTCAGCTGACATGTCCTTAGCCATTTCTGTTGCAGTCTTTCCATGTTCACAAGTGTCCTCCCCCGTGCTATCCACAAACCGGATCTTCTTGGGTGGTTTCTCCTTAGCTTGTGCGCTGTCAAGGAAGGCAGTAAAGATCCCCGGGATCTCGGCCAAGATTTTATTGGACTCTTCCAGGGGCTCGTCCAGGAGTCCGCTGGCGCCCCTGGTGACAGAGTCATCACCATGTCCGCCCATGCTTGGCTCCAGTTTTTTCCCAGGGGACAGATCAGGCTCAACAGGCAGCGGTACTGCCACAGGTCCAGATGGTACCGCAACCAGAGAGGAGCTCTCGACTAGTTCTTGACTGGAATTCCAGGCATCTCCATTAACAGCGGAGGCCTCCCCTACTGCCGAGCTCAAAGGAAGTTCCTCCCGTGTCAGTGCCTCGCTCCACGACTTGAAGAGCAGGTCCGTCATCAGGACAGGGTCGTCGGCCTGTTTCGAGCAGGAAGTTACCGACGCCTCACGCACCGGCGGCTCCCCGTCTGGGACGCCGGCATCCACGTGCTCCTCGTTCTGTCCGTTGCACGAGGTCATGGCAGAGTGACCGTCAGCAGGCGCGTGCCCCTCTGCATCCCGACTCCTGCTACCCAGGTCACTCAGCAGGTCCGCCAGCTCCCGGTCGATCTTTAAGAACAGCGCGGCATCGTCGAGTTCTTCCTCTTCCTCACCAGTGCTAGGCGGGCCATGCTGAGGCAGGGTTTCCAGGTTTACGCTGCTCCCTGCTTCTGGCACAGTGTCAGCATCACCAGCTGCAGAAAGCAGTGAGGAGAGAAGCGAGATTTGGTTACCTGAAACGATGGAAAACTACAGACACTGAAGCAAAGCAGTATTAATATGTTAGTCCGAAAAATCTCACACACACACACACACACACACACACACACACACCTTTAAATAACCATTTATATAACTTAATTACTTCCTTTAAAACTTGCAAACCAATTCCAAGTTTAATATTAAATGTAACATTATTAACCGAGGATAATCTTACAAAAAGGATAATATATTCCAATATAATACCTTTGCTGTTTTGTTGAAAGAAGATAACAGGAATATCAACAAGGAATTCGATGTTCCAAAAAAACCCCTTGCGTTGATTGCTGAAAAAAGTGCATCCATGGAGACCTCAGCCGATATATTATTTTATACAAGTTTTCCTGCTGTAGTCCACCTAGATGCCCTCCAATTATTACTACTACAAGCGAACTACAACTACTACAGCTCACCATCAATCACCATTGAAATTCCTTTTAAAACATAACATGCATGCACAGCAGTATGATGGTTGGCCAAATGAAACACTGTTCATCTTTTGGGTCTGAGGTTTGAAATGTAAACTCCTCATCTAGGCTGTGTTCAGCTGCCCAGTTGCCTCCTCGTGAATAACCGTAATATGAACCGCAAACATTGTGTCCCTTTGGCCAGCACAGACTCATCACTGCTGAGAAGGGTGCAGTACCAGGGCTGGGCAGTGGGGGGCGACGTTTCACATCCTTTTACGCACTGTGAGTAGAAAGCAGACTACAGTACAATCATGTGACCACAGACGTCTCTACACCACAACATTAAAAGATTCACTCTAACCCCTGACATGTACACGTCAATGTAACAATTTAGCCATGAAGTGAATAAGATCTAAGATCAATCAAGCCTTTGTTTTGACTGTCAAGGATGTAGTTAGTACCAGCCCTAGATCACAAGCTGTAAAATTCATCACTGTTAAACTATCATTAGAAATTGTGTATTTATCATTTGGAAGTAAGCTTGACCTGCCCACACTTTCCTCCCCAATCACTTTGGAATTCCACTTTGGCCACTTTTCCATGTAAATAACAATGTTCTTTGAGGACAAATCTGAATCCACTCTCAGTCTGGCCGAAAGAAGAGATGCAGCCAAACACCAGATATATTGGGCCACATTCCCTTACAGCTAAAAAACTGTACACAGATGAAAGTTTGTACTCATTTCTGAATAGCTCATCTTACAACCACTGAACCTTAAAAGAAAAAAAAGCTCTTAATGACACCAGCGTTTTCCCACATCAGGTGGCAGCACTGGCCAGCCTGGCACACAGACACAAGTGAAGGGGGGGGGCTTCCTTACAGTGCATGTGTTCCCAGGTTGACAAAGCATTGGTTGCCATGACCTTTCATCCACTTCCTAAATGAGACGCTGTTCCATTCTTTTACCTACAAAACTGCGTACCAACGTAGTTACAACTAATGAAAAGTGATTTGTCAGCGTGGCATTCAATAAGGAAGTCCATACAGGCCTAATCCTGTTAATCAATGGCACAGCGCCAATGAAAATAAAAGCTTAATTTCCTAAGCTTTTTCAAAGCTATGACTAATACGATGGTTTGACCTTACGAAGTCCTCTGCGTTTCAGAAACACAATGCCATGCCACTCTCACATACCTTAACATGTCTGTGTGTTCAGGCTCTGCACGGTAAAGTGTTGAGTAATCAGATCCACTAGAGGTTAAACAGGTAAATTGTGTCTCCCAGTTACTACTCCTCCAGCTGTACTCTGGAACGGGGTGATTAGCCATAAGATTTTCAGCGAGGCTGTCACCGGCGTTAACACACGCACACACACCATCCAATCTGCAAACTGATTCAAGGGCTGCTTGATAAACAAAACAAAGAAGTCCAATCCCCACACCCTGACAAAAAGGACAGAAGATCACGGGATTTTATATCATGGAAGAAAGAGCCAGTCAGAATGTGGTTACAGCCACTAGGCCTGTCAAGCAACAAAAAAAAAACAGTCCCAAACTCCCATTCATTCAACAGAAACCACCGTCAACATTGAAATACGCAACCATCAAGAAGTGAAGGGGGAAAAAAATCTCCTTCAATAAATAACCTGGACAGTTTTACTCTAAATACTTTTCACCACTCAGAACACATGCTAGCTGTGCAGGAGCTGATGGAAGTCAAGCAATGCTGAAACATAATGTACAATTATCAAATTACACATTTTCATCTGAAGTTCTGATGCTCTCCCACTACATTCTGAAAAGATTATAGTAATTTGAAGGAAACTGCTCTCCTAAAAGCAAGGCAAGCCACCCAGATGTCTTGAGCAAAACCCAAAACAATTAGGTCCACCGTGAAAGTCCATTACCATCCACACACAAAGACAGTGATAGTGGGGTTGTTTGCTGCAGCCAATTACAACGCAGATGAGGAGATAAAAATAAACCTGGGAAAGTCATAACTGACGGAGCCAACAGTTTCAAAGGGGTAATCCTGGGAAATGGAGTTCTTATGCCTAACAATCCATGTCTTGCATGTCAAAAATGCACTCTAAAGGTCAGTTAGCATTTGCCAAAATTAGGCTGAGGCTGGATCACAGTAACATTATGACACCTCCTGCTACAATTCTCCTGACCACAAGAGGCAGCACCATCCTTCTGGGAAGTTTCATTAGTACAAACTAACCCCAGTGCAAAGCTGAGTTCCAATTAACATGGGAAACATACAGGCTAAGCCAGGTTACACTGCTGTGCTCACATCTGTGCACAGCAAAAATGGCAGTAATAATTTAACACACTATAATATGGGTCAATCTGGAACGATATAAACATTGTCAGTGTTAAATTAACAATGCCACTTTTGCTGTGTGTACAGTGATGTCTGAAATCAGCGTTTCAGGTGGTACGGGAGGGAAATTGCGCAAAACGCAAAAAAGGGCCAATTATTTGTGATAATGTAGTCACATGGTTCTGAATGACTGAATCATTTTTATTCAAAGTCAGCTAAGTCACAGATCTTACAATGCACTACCTTTGCAAAACAAGCGGCTGTAACTTTGACAGAGTTCCAACATCTGTGTTACATTCGTTTTAATGGTAACCAATCCTGAAAACAGGGAATATTAATGCAGATGAGTCTAAAAGGAATGTCAGCTATCTGACATGTCCTCATCAGAATCCTTCCTCAATTCATTGTAACCTGTGTGGCAAAAGATCAGGGATTCATGTCCCCACACTCAGTTCGGTTTGTCACAATGTTGAGACATGTGGTAAATTAGTTACATGTACACTTGAATCAAGCCACTATCATACTGAAGAGAAGCGGATTTATCCTTATGTTTACATTGTTCGCTGCTTTTTACACTTTGCCAATATGAAAAGTACTCACTGCATACCCTCTGACAGCATCACTACAACCTAATTCTGTTTTCCTAAAAAAATATTAAAAAGCTGCAGTATATCACAACTGAGCTTCAATGTGGATCACGGGGTATGTGTGAGCAAGGTGTGTGTGTGTGTGTGTGTGTGTGTGTGTGCGTGCGCAAGGGGTGTGTGTGAGCGTGCAAGAGAACACAAACGAGAAAACGTTTACAGCCACTGCCTCAAAGACCCATATCCAACATTCTTAAAACTGTTTCTCATTCAAAACTACACTTCCTCTGTGGTTGCATTTCACCTAATATCTAACTGATACCCAATTTTTAAATTTAATTGCATTTTAGGCAATAACGGATTTTATGGCTGAATTCACTTTTACAAAACTGTATCCAGAAGACTGTAATTTGCCTTTTACTATATAAATATACAGTAAATAAATTAAAAAACAAAAAAAGAGGGGAAAAAAGTAGCCACCTACATATTGATGTATCCAAACTGCAAAACCCCCACTTCTAAGTACACCTGAATTGTTACCTAGGTAACCTACTCCAGCAAACTACAAAACGCGTGCCAGAAAGGTCATACCACTTTCAGATGAACTGGAGCCTTCCGCTTTGCCGAAGAGGAAGTCGTACTTGGCCTTGGCAACACTCTGAGCATGTGGCGAAGTGCTGTTTACCCAAACAAACGCTTCTGCCTGAAAGGTGCAGACACAGAGGTGGAGTTAGCATACGGCGGCGATCTAGGGCCCAGGTACAGACACAGAGGTGGAGTTAGCATACGGCGGCGATCTAGGGCCCAGGTACAGACACAGAGGTGGAGTTAGCATACGGCAGCGATCTAGGGCCCAGGTACAGACAAAGAGGTGGAGTTAGCATATGGCGGCGATCTAGGGCCCAGGTGCAGACACAGAGGTGGAGTTAGCATACGGCGGCGATCTAGGGCCCAGGTACAGACACAGAGGTGGAGTTAGCA
>JABJVR010002329.1:0-17573 GCA_025773905.1 Chitala chitala
AGACCCAAGGTGGGAATTGAACCCCAGGCCTGGAGGTGCGCGGCGACAGTGCTAACCACCACGCCACCGTGCCGCCAACTTGGAACATAACCATGTAAAATTAAATTTACACAGAGGTTTATGAAGCAACTTGTTGTGAAAGGCGCTATATAAAAATAAATTTGAGTGGTATTTTTACTTACATTCTAGGGCATCTCACACTCGTGCAATTTAGAAGTTAGGATTAAGTTGTTTTTATGCATTGCGGCCTGCACAGTACATATTTGGCCTGTCCGTTACAGGGACTTATTCTGCATTTACTGCACGATCTGCCTAATGCTTGAGTAACTGCGATGGGGCACACACGCTGTCAACAAGGTTGTCCTCACACTGTCCCTGTGAATTTGTCCATGTAAATTTTGGCTTGCATGAGCAAATCCATGAAGCGTGATGGATTACCTCCCACAACTCAAATGCTTTCATGCTGGTGGACATACACACACACACAAACACACACATGGTTTCAAGCACAAGACAGCTGCTTGGGACAAGCCTGGCGTGATGGAGGACATATACAGCAAGGACAAGCAGAGGTGCCGTTATCTCTGCTCTGCCTACCTGGACGTGCCATTAACGCCCTAGTCACATGTGCTAGCGGCTCCACAGAACACACGTGTGGTTTATTACGCTCGGGGTCTGCTTGGGGGGCGGGGAATAAACAAGGGAAGAGCTGAAGTTGTGTGTTAGATTACAGTTTTATCAAAGGGCAGAAAGTTAAACTTCACTGTGCTTCATAGACCCAGTACATCAGGATACTAAAACCAAGCATACAGTGACATCACCATCTGCAATCTCTAATGTAGTAATGCAGCGTTTTATAACAGGAATCCACATGGCACATTAGTGATGTACTCTGTCTACAGGGCCATACATGAAGGTCTCCTTTTGCCGCTAGTTAGACAGTTACATGCGAATAGCACAATTTGGAAAAACTGTCAGTTTATTCCAGAACTAATGCAATAACAAAAATCCCTGTCTGACTTTTGATAACAGGACCATCCAGCTGCTATTTTGCCTTTACATCTACTGCCGTTGGTTTCTGCACATCTTTTAAATGCTGAGAGCCCTTTCATACACTCTATAATCAAACATTTTTCCTTTAGACCCTCGTACACAAGGACATAGGAGAGAGTGAAATAGTGACATGTAACAGTGAAAAAACATGCTATTTACAGCTGAAGACATAAGCAGATGTGCACTTGAAGTTTTGGGATTATCAAATATATCCTTTAATGATAATAATAATAATAATAATAATAAATGTTGGATAGTTTTGTGTGTGTGTGTATATATATATATATATATATATATATACACAAAACTATACATGTGTTTATATATATATATATTTATATATATATATATATATATATATATAAACACACACATGCACACGCACACATACTGGCCTGTCGAAACCCAAAAAGTTCTGTGTGTTTGTCCATGGGGTTTGCCACCTATGGTCACGATGTGCACACGCATTTCTGTTTTAGAACCAAGAGGAGACCTTGTGCTTTAGTCCTGCTCCCTGATCCAGGAAATTCCGTGTTTTAAGGATCACCGCTTCGTCTGATGTGATCTTTTGTCCGAGGCAGATTTGTCATTGTTGCAGCTATAAAGGTGAGTCATAGCCAGGAAATCCAAGTCTGCATGCCCATTCAAAGCTGTTTGTCTCATCATTTAAGGTGGAACGAAAACAGACAGCGCTGACAGGCCAAACGCCCTGATTTGAACCCGGCTCTCTGCGAAGACATTGAGCAGATCTGAAGGGCTTAAAATGGGCCGTGAACCCTCTACATGTCATCTCACAACGGCAAAGTAATGGATTGCGTTAATAACTGACCAAATGCTATTTCGGCATTTCTTAGACAGAGCCGCACATTCGCAAGATAAACTGACGATGTTTCCAATTTGTCTCCAACTGTTGGGCATCTAATACAATCAGACTTGTGAGAGCATTAGAGCTTGTGAGCCGCACGCAAAATCGTTTTAAGACATATATATGTGTCCATCAGCCTGGGACAGAACAGAAATTATTGAAAGGACATGGGAACATGGCATGGCAGTCTACAAGTGAATCTTTTTTAATACAATATCCCAGCTCTCCGACAAAAGGCTGCAAAATTCAATAAAATCAGTGGCTCCTGCCAAAAGGCATTTTTCTGTCAATGTGGGACGTTTCAATTATTCATCAAAGAGCTTCGGGAACAGCAGGCCATAGCAGTGAGGACAATGCCACTTTGTCCCCGGTAGGTCTTCCTCTCAGAAATATAAGGGACTCGAAATGACACAAAACGCCGTTTGGTAGGAACGCAGCACGAAGCACCGGGCGAGGAGCATTTTCTGACATGCGGCCGAGCTCGTGGATGCCCCCGTCACACAAACCTCCCGCTGCTGTCGGTGGTTACGCAACCCCCGTTAAGCATTTGGATGCTCAGCGTAGCCTGGACAGGTCCACAATCCCCAGCATGGACACAGAAAGGCCCTCTTTGTGGAACGGCTGCTGGTGAGCAAAACAGAAATGCTGGGCCTCCAGATTGTTATTCACTGGAGTGTAATGCAGAAGCTAATCTACCGCGTTCCACGTTTTTATTTCCTCAGCTTCAGTTGCTCACGCGGCCTTGATGCAATTGAATGTACAGGACTGAAAAACAACGTGTTTACATTGCAGCGGTACTTTTGCACTAAGACGCAGATCGTTGAATACTTCTGAGAGCTTTTCTCCTGACTCCATGACAGCTGTCCTGTTCCGTATCAAGGCTGCCCTTTTCCAGGGAAGATGACATATGTGGGTTTCCAGGTTAATGAACAGCTCTATTTTACCTGGCTAGATAGTTGACCCAAATAGTTTCTGAGACACGTGTCATTTATCTCGGTAAGTTCTGCTGCGAGAAGGCGGGGAACGCTGGGGCCCATTTCGGTACCTGCTGAAAATGTCTAAAATGTTTTGATAATTACATAATTACACAAATTTAGACTAGAAGCCCCAGAGAGAAACAGGGATCTGAAAAAAACACTTTGTACAGTAACCTTGCATGCTGACTCAGACTGAAGTCCTTGTAGGTTTCTAAAAGAGGTTTTACCTCCTTTGCTACGACATGCTCCTTTGAGCTAAAGTTACCGCAAATAGTAACTGATCATGAAATTAAAACATGGGGGACTGAACTAAATGCATATTTATTTTGGAGGTCAAATTGAGAAATAGTCTTTTGCTAAAAAAGATCTGCTACATCAAAATCACTGATTCTCCCGTCTTTGAGCAAACGGCAAAATAACCAGCGGAGTATGAATCATCTATGTCATTCTCTGAGAATGAGAGAGAGAGAGAGAGAGAAAGAGAGAGAGAGAGAGAGAGAGAGAGACACAATTTGTGACAGTGCATTTGTGTGTGCCGATACGCAGTAGCCGATCCACTCATTGTTTCATCTGCTAACTTGACAGTTGTTTTTGAAAGCAATTAGGACCGCACAGAATATGAATATTAAAAGCTTGCCAAGGGCGACTGGAGATAATCAGCCTCTCTTTCATGCTAATTGATAACCGTGTAGATTCTGGGCGTACAGTACCCCTGAATCAGCTCATTGGTTTCTCAATGCCATGCACACATCAGGACAGATAACTTCACATTGTTTGGCATTCAGATCACATCGCACTGGAACTCCAGCAAACAAGCAACCAGACATTAGCAGCGGAAGGACAATGTCACAGCATCTCTGAGCCCTCACCAGCAAGTCAGTCATTGAAACGGCCACCTCATTATCTATCCAATGCAATGCATAGGATCCCATGTACGTACTAGGATACATGCTAGGCTGCATCTGTAGTATTAGTGACCTAATGCAATGTGTAGTGAGTTTTTCAGTTGCATTCCTATATATTATATTCTGAATTTTATCATTGGACAACCTTTTATGTAATTTTTGAAAAAGCAGTGTTCAATGATGTGATATAAATGTTCTCAAAGCAAATCCATACACGTAATAGCAAAATGTTTGTTGCTACAATGCACAAAACACAGACCCGCAAAAGCTATCCAGAGCCTTTATTGTAACTTGTACAAAGACATTGTGCCTTAAAAGGCCTTTTTTGTTTTCCTTTTGTATCTGTCTTTTTTTCAGTCTAATGATGAAAGGCTCCTAAAATTAGACAGGGTCTATCATGAGTGATTAATTAGCTGATACAGATGACTTTCCGATGACAGAGTCAATGAAATAGGCCTGTAGAAATGCCTCCCCTTAAGGAATTCAAAATAAAAGCACTTACAAAATAAAAGCTTGTGCACTTTAGGGGTTTTTGGTCTGTGGAAAAAGTGTATGCTGCTGTAAGACGCAGCTAAATCATAGGACCATTACTGAGGAAAAGCTGGAAGTGTAAGAAAAGGGTAAAGAACCGACATTAACATATATAAAATCTAAGGACTACCACAACCAGGAAGCAAAAAAAAAGGTGGGGGGCAATTAGCAAAGGGGCTTCAAAAAAACTTTGAAGAACAAGTGTAACTAAAGAGAGTTTTATGCACTCACTGTCCAATCGGTTGTCTCCTCTTTTGAGAGGTACATCCATTACACCAAAACAAGCCAGCTGGTCCTGATTAATTTAGAGAAACTGTCTCACTGCTGTGTGCATGGATTGGTCTATTACATTAAAATCCAGCACTGGGTTGCTCAAATATTTCAAGTTTTAGGTGTTCTGGAGCTTGTGTCAGTCAGCATAGGGTACAAGAAAGGATGCACGAAAGGTTGCAAGGAAGGGCACAAGGAAGGGTGCAAGGAAGGGTGTAAAGGAAATATGCAAGGAAGCGTGCAAGGAAAAGAGCATGGAAGGGTACCAAGCTATGTCAAGGCAAGTACACACACAAAGGGCCTTTTAGAGTTCCCAAACCTCCTCACCTCCATGCCTTTGGACATTAGGAGGAAACTGGGTCAGCTGCTGTAACCCCATACAAACACAGGGGTAAACACACAGACTGCACACATTCAGTGCTGAGAGCCAGACTCACACTCATAGCCCTGCAGGTATGATGTAAAAGGCCCACACACTGAACTGTCCCACTGTCACAGACTACCAGTAATGCAGTCCAGTTCAGTTATCTCTATAGAACTCTCAACATGTAGCAGTTTCCTCAAAACACTAAAAAAAGGTCTAACAATAAAACCACAAACTCACAGCTGAAGAAAGGAAGACAATATGTAGACAACGAAACAAACAGTCATTGTAGGTATAGCAGAAAAAAACTTTAGGGTTCTGAGGGCAGCTCACTGCCCAAACCTTCCTAGATATGCCAGTCATACACAGTTCAGTACACAATTAAAGGCATCAATGTTGTGGCATGTTCTGGTTCAGTGATCCAAAGGAACAGTCATCAGTGCTCAGAAGGTCCACCTGTGGACTTCTGAGGCTTACACTCAGATATGTCACCTGTTTTCATACACACCCCAACAAGAGTGAGAGAGGTTAGTGGACAACACCCTGCACATAAATATTCTACACTCCCATACGGCCTACAGAGTCATATTTCTTAATACAAAAATTCCAACTTTGCCACAGTAACATAATCAAATGAATACTCACATCCTATCTCCACCGAACAGCACCTACTTGTGCCATGCAATGTCCTTGTTGTTTCAAACGTGAAATGTAAATTTATTCACCTGGGTTTTTACTGGCATTTGGAAAGGCGCCTCTAGCTAACTGTAGTTACAAAGAAGGCACAAGTATTAGCATAACAACCAGTGACTTCTAGTGCAGTTGTGTGGAGATTGCAGCATCATAAAACAAGTGCTTCTAGCAATGCGGGTAACTAAGGAGCTGTTAGTCACACACTAACATTCCAACAAACCATTATGTAGGTAATGATCTTGTTTATGTCCATATGGTGTATGTTTATATTATTTCCTCTGAGTTTTGCAGTATGATATTTCTAACTGCTTTTGGGATTTGAGGCGAAAAATCTGTTTCAATAGGAAGCTTGAAGTGAAAGATTAATAACGTAAAAATACCAAACTTACTGCTAAATTGAATGCAGTGGTTTGAATCCATTTGGGTTTGAAATTGTGAGTCACACGAGTAATAAGTCACTGGGGTTATACTGTATTAGCAAGACAGGTTTCTAGCTTGATGTTTACTAAGTATTGCATCTGTAATGGCTGTGAAAGTGCTACAGTGAGAGGCCCCCAGTAGTAAGGACAAGAGTGCGATTAGTCCCCCAAGTGAGGGAGTTAGTGGGCTAATCACCTTGTCCAGTAACTCTTCATGGCCTATGAGGTTGTGAGTTTCAGTCCAGATTGCCCCTCCGTAATATATTGTATCGTTAAAATCTAGCAGACATATTGGCATTCTGTAACTTCGGTCAACTGAGTTGAAAGTACTTAGTGATGAGACGAAGGTACTTAGAAATAGAGTGGATATCATATTAAATACATAACTCTTTGACACTGGCGACAGTCTGTGGTACAGATCAAAGAGCAGAGTGGGATGAGTAATAACATGAACACTACACCACCGATGATGCTGTTGCAGATCAAAGAGCAGAGTGGGATGAGTAATAACAAGCACACTACACCACCGACGATGCTGTTGATTACAGACATGAAGCACTGCTCTGTACCGCTCTGTGCTAATTCCTCACGCTTTCTCTATCAAACATTGTAACTATTCTACTGTCATCTGTCTGAGTCAAAGTCTTCTATCCATCTCCAAATGTCAGAGCTGCTGAGAGCTGAATTCACTTTGAAGCTCTGCTCTAAATGAAAGCCCAACCCTGAGGACACTGGGCACGTTCAGCAGACAGATTTTCCCTTCACGCCTTCATGACATGAATTCATAGTGACTTTTAAAACTGCATTTATCCTTTCTTCTAATTATGAAATACGGGAGGATAATGAGAAAGCACAGAACATGTTAAGGTTAGACGGCCAGTCCCAAGCTTCATTAAACTCTGTATGTTTTCATTTTAAAAGTTCATTGAACTGAATGAGGTGGCCCATGCTCTAAACAGCATTACTGTAAAACATAAGCACATTAATGAACATTGCGCATCCATCCATTATCCAATCCCATTCAAGGTCACCTGTATCCTGGCACCTATAATGAACATAATATAAAACCCCACGAGATTTTAAAAAACATTTAAAACAAAAGCGCTTCCAAAATACAATAATGAAGATGGTAAATTTTTTTGAGCAAAGTGATTTGTTATACATTCATTTATTAAGAAGTAGTTTTACATTGACAAGACACTGTGTGAAATGGCAAACAAATTTGATTCATACCACAATTCTAATAACGAACATTACCTAAAAACGCAAACGAACCAAATGCATCTTTTATCATTATGACAGTGTGTTGTTTTGTTTCGGTGTAAACACACACTTCAGCATACAACCGAACGCTTTATCTTTCGTGTTCTCAGCTTACGTAACTCACCAACAGACTAAACACAAAACAGATATGATTGTTCTGTGCTAAATGCTAAATCCATTAATCCTTTTACCGCCTGCAGAGCATATTATATCTGTTCAGGATAACGGCTTCTTTCGTGTATCTACAGATATTAAATACTCATGTCTTACTAATATGATCCACTGAACATTAATAATGTGTAAAATTAAATGCATATTGTTCATTGTTGGCATATTCATGCCCCATGACGTCCACCCTTTCATTTTCTAACTGCTTATCCACTGCAGGGTTTACAAGTGGCCTGGAACCTATCCCAGGCAGCCTAGGGTGCAAG
The DNA here is from genome assembly GCA_025773905.1 of Chitala chitala. NCBI lineage: Eukaryota > Metazoa > Chordata > Actinopteri > Osteoglossiformes > Notopteridae > Chitala > Chitala chitala. Next base: position 7,775 of record JABJVR010002329.1, read on the forward strand.
GTAGGTAAATCGTAGTGTGCCAACTGAATGATTTAGACACTGATATTAAAGTTAAAACAGAGACGTAAGCCCTTATGTTATTGTAATAATACTGTCTGGAAAAATTATAGAAGGCCGACAGGTTATAATAACTAATTAGCTGTATTTAACATTCGCACTCTGCTGCTGAGATCAGAAGTCAGTGGCTTCTGCTTAAAGCACATGAAGGTTTAAGAACATACCAAAACGGAGTGGTGCTCTGAACACCCTTGTACTATGAAGTCTTTGAGCGTTGCTACACAGCTAGTGACAGAAATGATGGCCTTGGTGACTGAGATAAACATGTTGTACCATGAGAAAGCTTAGAATGTTCTGACGGCCAAATGCTATCCACTAGAGACCCTTTAGGGTCATTAGACTGTGTGCCATGGTGAAATGACAGAATGCTGCCTGTTGACCTTCGACGTGATTGATGTGACAGAGGACTACCTTCTGGATATGAAGTACCTGTGACTGAAGACATCACAGTGGGTGTCAAACAGGCTGCAGAGGCTATTTCTGTGGTTTGACCCACAAAATCTCACTTCAGCTGAGAGCAGGGGTGGGGCTGCCTTCGATTGTCACTGGAAGAGATTGAGCACAGCCTTGCTCATGGTGGGTCCTCCCGTGGTCCACGCTGTGAGCTCATTTCCTGTCTCCGATATGATCGGCGCACCTCTTTTAGCTCGTGCAACGTGACGCCTGACTCTATGCGGTTTTCAGCTAGGATGAAGGCCTTGTGGAGATGCCTTAGTGCCACAGCTCCACGTACATGGACATCTGGAACAAGCATCCTCTTCATCTAAATCAACAGAGTGAAAGAAGGCTGACTTCACATCCAAAAACAGAACTACGCTAAACTGGTATGTGTTTTAGGTTTGTGCAGAATGCAGTGACTTTAAGTGGTCAGTGCATTACAGTCCTGACCTACTGAACATACACCAAGACTTTTATTAGCAAGTCAGTGTTATAGCAATGTTAGTATAAACAGCTCTATCACAGCAGCCAGTGTTAACCAGCCCTAAAATTAATATATGGAAAAAATTCTTCAATCAAGTGAATGTGAGAATACAGCAGCAAGGTGTATATTCACTTCACCAGTGTACAGCCAGTGTGTTTTCAAAACGTAAATGCTTGAAGATGCCTGTATCCTATATTTAATACATATCTTGTGACAGTTAAAAAAAAAGTATACGGCATAACATTTTAATGTTAACGTTAAAAACAATGTTCATGTTTGCACATGCGTGCACTCACACACACTTCTGTCTCCCACACACATACAGGGAAGGTTTTGAACCAACAATGAAGGCGACAGGCAAAAGCTCACCCACTATACTACTTTCCCTTTAAATGGCTTATCTGATACTGTGACATGCTACACATCCCTCCAACGAAGTTAAAATATTACAGTCTCCCCAGCCCCCTCCCCAGTTTGTCAACAGGGTATACAGACATTATAGCAGTAATATTTAAAATGCTTAAACCTGTTTCATGTCAAGTTTAATAAAACATTATTTATTAAGTAACTACCCATATTAGCTAGATGACTCTGTGCATATTATCTTTGATTGCTTCACCCGCCATAAGGCTCTGTACACATTTAGATCATTTCTCTTCTGGCCCATAAGCCCTCTTATCTTTTGATAAGATCTTGGATCAAGACCATCTGAGCAAATTCCAGAATTATACCGAGATGGATGTGGGTGGGACGATGGTGGCCAGGAAGAAACAACAAATTGTGGTCTCCAACCTGTAGTGCTGGAGAAGTTGCTTCATGAATTAAATGTTAATGCACCATTGTAGCCAAATTAGCACATAGCAGTCATAGCTACCCAGAGGCATTCTGGGAAAAAAAAGCTCTGCATATGCCAGAGACATAAAACTCAGCTGTGGTGGAAGAGAGAACCTCCCCTCATTACTAAGTGTGTTGTGATGTTTGGCTAAAAGGCAGAGAATACAAAACAAATCCTTGTCATTATGTCTAATCCTAACAAATACATCTTAGTACATTTGTCACTGAGGTCCCATTAAAATGAATTCACTGTGAAACACTTAGATGCAATAAATTATGTAATACTACTTTCAAAACTTGGGTTTAACTTTCCAAACCCTTGCTGAAATCAGGTAACTCCACAAAAATTAAGAAGTAAATAGAAAAGACAACTAAACATGCAGTGAACAGTATGGCAGTTGCCTTCACAGACCATGAGTTTAGTTTACAGTCACATCTGCTGTGTAAATATAAAAGTAATTTAAATGAGGCAGAAAGAGAACATTAGTAGGATGAAGGTGATGAGGAAGGAGGTCCTGGGGTTGATTTTCTGCATTTCATGACTATTACCCAGAACACCCAATTTTGTAAGAACCTTTGTAATCCAGTAACACTGCAAGCCCAACTAATCCTTGTCAGTTCATTAAATGTGTTACACAAAGAGTTCTGATCCATTACAGTTCTTTCCTCTCTGAGACAATTTGCTCACCAGCCCCCTCCAGGTACCGCTGTCCCCTGTATGGGACACCCAAACAATCCCTCAGCATTAATTCCATTTATTTTTGGGTGTGACCGGTGCATTGTATCTGAGAATATAAAATATTCCTGATTTTATTGGAACATTGTTACTTTCTCCACCCTGTATAAAAATGACACCCGGTATCATATTTCTTTTTTGTGAGGTTTAACAGAGTGACTGGAGAAAAACCATTACTTCACCTTTCAAACTACCCAGATTTTTTTCCTGCACAAATTTCCATATTAATTGAAAGTTTGACACACAGAATCAATGAATTCTACAGCTGGGTACCAGTTTTAACTGAAATACTTTTTTTTTTTTCTACCCCATAGGATACATAAATTAGCTGAGGAATACAGTATTTAGTGTGCTATTCCTGCATGCTGGTCACTGAAGTAGAAAATGGGTTCTGTCTGTTATTATGATGAGATCATTCACTCAATGCATTACATCTCTGAGAATCACTGAACACGCGGCTGGGGAGAACTGGGGCTCGCCAGGTGTGCGGGGCAAACCCAAGGCATGAAGAAAGCAGAACAAGTAGGTAAGTCCTCGAACGGCTCTCTGAGGCACCTGCAGCTTTGCCCTCTACATGGCTTCGGCTGACGGAGATGCGGCTGAATGCTTTATTCATCTGTTAACTTTTAAAAACGTCTTTGGAAAGTGTCGCGAAGGAATCGTTTACCATATGTTTCCCTCGGCCATGTGCATGCGTCAAATGACAGGTAGCCCGAGGCTCACCAAAACAGTCCTTTTGGTGGGAGACAGATCTCAGATCTTTGAGAAATCTGAACTATGCTTTTGTGACAAGCTGTTCCAAAGTCCACAGGCATCCAGGGCTTCCAGACAATAACACAGTATGGCCTAGTTTTTGAAAATATTGTTTATGTCTGTGATCTAAATATAATATATGTCTTTCACAGGGGACATACATATTTTTTTCCTGACAATCAATTGCAGACCATTTCATTACTGTCTAACCAGTTAATAACAGGTCATTATAATTAATCTCATGTCAATGTCAGACTAATTATATCTCAGAGAACTGATTGGCACATAAATCTGTCTTAAAAAAGATGATCTACTGCACTTTTAAAGTATGTTTTAACAAAAATACACCTGATAATTTTACAACATTAAAAACAAATGGCTTTAAAAATGTAAATATTACACATTTTCAATTTTACAAAGTATTCTGAAGTTGTTTTAATTGGTGCAACTGTACATTATTGCATAAAAACTGACACTGCATCATTCATGAGTAAGTAAATAACAAAAAATAAGTATAAAAAATATGTTGAATTTCTCCATCTTTCATAATAGTCTAAAAAATACTTGTTTTACAATAAGAGGCTTAATGTTGTTGGTAGACATTTGGTTTTGTTGGTATGTATGCAGAACCTGTCTGTTTAAAATGTTTGCAAAGCACAGTTTCACGATTAAAACGTTGCACTCAAACAAGCTACGGTCGTTTCTGCAGGTGTGAATAACTAAACGTAGCGTGTGAATGTTTGGTTAGAGAGCGCGATGTTTGCTCATTCACGACTCCTGCTATGGTGGTTATAGAGACAGAGACAGAGTGGCTCTCTTACCTTCCCAGGTACGTGGCTCCACAGCCCACAGTGTGTAAAGGTAACGACCCCCTTCTGTGAGGGCCATGAAACTGTAGGCTGTATAATACAAAGGATGATGACAAATATAATAACAAATTAAGGTACCTGTCAAAGAGCATTCAGGCCCAGCTGTAACAAACCTACTAACGGCGTGCTGTCTTATAAAGTAAATGACATGCACAGTTACACTACAGAACAGGGCAACCTTCCCTGTGCAGTGCAGCTGAAACCAGCAGCTAATGAACCAAATATAAAACAGTTTAACCTCTAATTAGGTTTATTTATTTATTTTACGTGAACAAATTTTAGCTGTTTTTTTTCCCCTCTTTTTCGATGTACTTGTGTATTCTGGAGTTTTATAACGTGCAAGGGGACAGCAAACAGTTTTATACTACAAGCGCTGACTGTCTGGATGACCTCTGGTATGTTTCACAGGACTTCTGCCATCCTGGCAGCTCAGATGACATTGGGGGTGGCTGAAGAGAGTCAGATTGAGGGCAGCTGTTTACAATTAGGAGATATTTTAACTAAACAACCGCAAAGGTCACTTCCCAGGCCTGGCGAATCTACTAGTCTCCTTCTTCCTATCTGAAAGGTAAAGTTAGAAAATCTGAGTTTACTGAAATATGGACTCTGGTCTTGGAATGCCTATGTTGTGTGCGTCATTTCGTTTCGGTGAGCGGATCCATTGATTCCTTGGTTTTACCAGCAGGAGCCCACACAGTGACGTTCTGGCAGTGACGTGCTTTCCACTCCGCCGAAGGGACACAGGACCTCAGATTATTCAGACTCAGTAGCAGTAGTCAGAACAACCGTGTAACTTCATATTATGAAGAATCGCTCATTTATTTTGTCGAATAACCAACGATTAAAATTGAGGTCATTAAACAAATTTACAGCTTTTGCATTTACAATCTCACGACGTCTTGTCTCATTTCATTAAACAGAAAGAGACTATGGACTGACACTCCTTATTTGTAAAAGCCAGACATCCTCATTTAACAGCTTTAAGTTTCCAGAATGCCACAAAGTAACACTGGCTGTTTGGTGTCCTTATTAGCAGCTGTGCTCCCACACAAGGTCACAGAATGTGGCTACCGATGGCATGATCTGCAGCTTGGCTTCAAACGCAGGCTATATAAAGTGACCTTGGGATGGTCCCCTCTGTACTGTGACTTCACTTTTTATGGCAGCTTGGGGCTATGGAACCAGTTTGAGCTCCCCTCCCCCATCCCCTGGCCTCTCTGCTTAAAACGTGTGAGAAGTGTTCCAGAGCACTAAAATACACCCCTGTAAGCAATGCCTTCCCCAGGATGGTTCCTGGGTTCCACAGGAAGCCACCTGCCTTCTACCAGGATGGCTTGCCTAGATGTTATCCTCTGCTGTCTGTTAACTTGCTAGCGGCTAACTTCTCACCGGCGACGTGCAAACTGTAACGCAGCTCAGCTGTGAGCTTCAGCGGTGAAAAGCCCAAATCATGTCATCAACTTTCAGACCCGTTTGGGCCCTTCGGCTCCTGCTAAGTGCTCATCTGCACGTTTATTTTGAGAATGAGGACACAAAGCAGCGCATAGGGTGTGGACTTAAATGACAGGACTGTTGTTTCTGTGTCTTTCAGCTATTTACTTTTACGCAGCGGTATGTACCTGTGTAAACGTCTACTGAATTTTAGAATAAAAACAAAACCGACACACTTAAAAGTCATAATAATTCTTTCAAAACAAATGCATGTTAAAGTGTTAGACAACATCACCCGTGTTGGCTACTTAGCATGTGGAAACCTTGAATAAAAAATAGTCTCTGTTCAGAAACCACTTAATAATTCCTTAATTGTACTCTAAAACAAAGAAGTTACACTTTTCATGTGTCAAAAAATGTTTGTTGGTCTTAGAACAATGGCGTTACTACCTAAAATAAGTCAATTTGTTTTACATAGGTCAGATGTACATGCATAAAATAAAAGCCTGGATCTACTTGAAACCCACTTAAATATATTTTAAATTCTGTATTCTAACAGAAAAAATTAAATTCACCAAACTGTCATGAAAAAGGTTTTTTAAGCTTTGAACAATGTGCCCTTCTAACCTGAAACAAGACCTTTTTTGACATTCTGTACCAGTGAAAAATTTTTAATACACTTTTTGGAACTAACGTTTAATAAATTTTAAAAATATTTTTGTATGTTTACAAACATAAAAAATTTATGTATGCATGCTGTATTACGCAATGCAAGTAAAGACTTATTGCCCAAATAATGATGCTAATTTTCCAAAGTGGCCTTAAACTTTAGAACAGTACTGTGTGTGCTCTACATAAAAAAAAACTATGAATATTATTTTATCTCTAAACTCCAGTGCAACTTGGTGGTTCCATCAATGAACATAATTAAATACTGTACTCATTTAAGTATGTTTACCTCTTCATTAATCATATACTACTGACATGTAATGAAATAAATGCAATAATACTGCAGGTTTTGTATTTATTTTGGAGAAACAGAGACAACTGTGGAGTACAGGGAATCTGTGCTTGCCACACACACACACACACACACACACACACACACACACACACACACACACACACACACACACACACACACACACACGTCTAGTGAACCTGATGAGTGGTGATTAAAAAGTTTAAGAAAGGTCTTCCATCTTAGATGTACAGACATCACGGTGATATGATAACATATTCAGCCACAACTCATTTTGTCAGCAATATCTGTTTTGCTGTTTTATCATTGAAAACCAGCTACGTAGGGGTTTTCTGCTTACTATCTGCACCAGAATGTGATGTGTTCAATAATGACAGTAAAAGTCATGTTCCTTTGCTGTGGAACTGCCCTGTGAGGAGAGCAGCTGTTCTTCCCTGAGCACCTCCAGGTGATGCTGAAGGACTCTTGTCAGTGATGTTCAAGGCAGGAACAACAACGACAAGTGGTGGGACTTGATAAAGTGCAGAATTCAGGACTGATCTAACAGCCACTTGTTTCCCAACAGCCCTCACTCAGGACGGGTTCAAAGCCCCCGTAAGGAAGGCCCAACAGAGATCGAGCTTTGTGTCCATAAAGCAGCTGTACTGGGTATTAAGAGCTTTATGCCAAGTGAGAGCTTTCATTTATGTCATTAGGATTTTTAGGTGCAAAATATTTAAGCATCTGTATTTCTCAATTCTGTCACCACACTCAAGTCAAAAGATAATAGAAAGTAGATTTGGGGCTAACAACCCTTATACATGAATTGTATTGGTTTTCATATTTTTCTAAAGGGCTGTAAAAAAAACCTTGCATAAAAATTTGTTTGTTAATTAAATTTAAGATGAAAACAAATTTGTTAGAAGAATCAGTAGCATTAAAATTGCATGCTAGTTTAATTTTAAAAAGTAAAATCAATGCATAACAAACGCAAACGCACCTCCTGAGGGTTCGCTGTATGTTTTGTTAGCTGTACAGCAAATCTTCCCTGTGAAGGAACATTTGGAAATTAATAGATTACTTGATGGTGATTATAGTGTTTTTCAATTTGTTGCTTATAAACCACCACACCTTGTGCATGGAGTCAGTACCTCTGGTTTCCATGCATCATGCATTAAGGAACATGTACATTTAACCTAGCACGCTGCAAGTCCTTCGTGTTTTCTTAAAAACACTATCTAAACACATGAATTGTGTTTTTCCTTTTGTGCTGACATATACATTACTACAGGTTTTGCACTGCTCAAGAAGGTTCAAAACGTCATCTTTTCCAGACACTTGGGGATCTGTATTCACCAGGACTGGCAGGAGATACAGTTGAAGATAATGTCTCAGGCATTAAGGAACTTGTGGCAGTCTGGCCATGTTATGTTCTCTGGTTTGGAGGAGCTATCATGTGACCTTGGGATTTCATACCATTTTGTGAAAGCCTTTCAAATTTCAGACACATTTGGATCATCGGACTATTCAATTCATGCAACTCATTTTTACTACATATAAAGAAATAGAATTGGGAAATACAGTATTTACAATGGCAACAGCCTGGGATTCAAACGTATTAGGCAATTATGGATTTTCCCATCAATCTTACCACAATGCAGATGAGTGTGATGACTTTGGACTCCTGTTTATCGATTCAGCTGCAAGCTGGGCCTGGCTGATTATGTGTCCAATTAACGTCCTCTCCACAATTATTGCATGTACCATCACGTTTCCATCTGGCCCTTAATTGTCAAGGCAGACAATGACATCTGTCGGAACTGGGATGTTTCATCACTTCCAAAGGTGAGCAGTTTCCTGAGATTGCCGGTTTTGTTTTACTCTGTGTATGTGTGAGGTGAGGTGGGCCAGGCTGTTGGGAGGGGACACACACACAAAATGTCTCCAGGCAGATAGAACAGAGGAACCTTATGAGCTCCTGATCAAACTGATAGAGCTACAGGCAGCTGAGGCAGAAAGAAGGAAGGGGGGGCACTTAATTAAAGCCCAGTTACCGAGGAAATCGAAGCAAACACATTAGTGTGAGATAATACTTTTGTTAAATAGCTTGACGGACACTTGGAAATAGAAATACCACCAATTTCACATTTTGGTCATACAAATTCTTTTGAAGATCAAAAAGAGCTCAAAACATACAAAATAAGCATTATATCCATACCTGTCAAAGATTTCAGTTGTGGATTGCTAAGCATTATATGTTTTAGATTTATAAATATCATGACAAGACAAGGAAAACAAGCAAAACAAATAACTGAGCTTTACTGTCCTTTAAGTGCAGACTGACTCCAATTTGGTTCAACCTGTTATCATTCATAGATATCATTTGGTTGAGTCAAATTCATTACAAAAGCATTGTCAACAATGCTTTTCCCGTGCTTTTAATGGTTTAAGGGAATTCAGATGTAACAATTTTTTTTTATTCATTACTTATATGGCTGAACATTAAAGGGTTAACATCTTTAAATTCCTTTATAATATCCAAACGTTCTTGTCTTCCTCTGAGATCAAAGCAATCAGCACTGTTTTTACAGACATACTGAATAAATTAGAATGAATTTATGCTACAGAGTACAGCAAGACATTTCTTCTCTACTTGATGTTCCATACAGGAAAGTGAGAAGCCACTGACACTTGCGTTTTCAGTCCTGGTTCTTAAAGAGGCAACACTCGTGTGGCCCAACATGTCCTTCTCCTGTCTGATACCCAAACACCGGTGTCATTTATCAAAGTCAGTGCCAATAAGTAGATGAAGTGAAACTGTCATATCTCTTAGGGCTTGCTGTTCAGAGAAATACCTGCTGTTCCATGCATAATTATTTTTATTTCTTTTTTGTCTCAACTGCTTTAACAAGTTCAGGTTTGAGGGGGGATAGGACACAGCAGCCTAACAGCATGCAATCACATAGAGAGCCTGGTACGTGTTTGGTAGGAGGAAACACATGCAGGCCCAGAGAATACATGCAAACTCCAGATAAACTAGACAACAAATTAATTAAACTGACTGATTTCATCATGAGGTGGCATGGTGGTTAGCACTGTTGCCTTGCACCTCAAGGCCTGGGATTTGATTCCTGCCTTCAGTCTGTGTGCGTGGAGTTCGCATGTTCTCCCTGTGCTTGGTGGGTTTTCTCTGGTTTCCTCCCACAGTCCAAAGACATGTGGGTTAGGTTGATTGG
>JABJVR010002330.1:0-17573 GCA_025773905.1 Chitala chitala
TCTGGGATGGGCTCCAGGTTTCCCCGCGACCCTCACCAGGAATAAGCGGTTAAGATAATGGATGGATGGATGGAAGAATGTACAAGCAATTGTGAGTGTTTGGATTTGGTGGCCAACAGTGGCTGTGTTTGTGGCACCCAGATGTGATACTGCTCATCAAGGCTGGCAGTGTCCATGTGTACTGCAATCCGGTGAACTACTCCTCCCTGCTGCCATACATCTCCCGCTGGAGGAACCTGCACATCCACTGTATGACTGAGGCAGAGGTAAGCTAGCAGTCCTCCTCCTCATAAACATGGTTTAGATGGTTCTCATTTGAAGACTCTAAGCAGCATTTGCGTTTGAAATGCGAGGTAGGGACTGCGTTCCGTGCTGCCAGTGTTCGGTGCTGCTCTGTTTCTGCAGCTCCACTTGCACGGAGGCTGAGCGATGAGCAAACGAGCCGTACGCTGTAAGAGCTCTTAGCTTTAAAGCTTTGGAGCTGCTGCTGGCCACTTCGCCGTGCAGCTCAGGGAATAAAGCGTTCTAGTAGAGTACTGAGTATTAGGAGTATCTTCAAAAAACCTTGTTGGTTTTGCCTGTGTGAAATGTAGCATAGCAGTCTGGCTGTTTTGTATTGCAGAGGGAAGTCCGTGGTTGCAGGACACACATCATTGACACCCACTAGATAATTTGCTCTAAGCATTTTGGAATAATCTTAAATTTCTTGACTGTGTGGTGGTTATTGAAGATTAATAGAAACAACAAATGCGTCTGGCTTTTGTATGCATAATAGGTTTATGATTTTGTATTATTGTTGTTGTTATTTGTTGATATTGAGTGTGTACCAAAGGGTTTGGTAGTGATGACGTTTCAGCTGAGTGGTGCGTGACATGCTGTGGTAGAAGCATAGCTGTCACCTTGCTCTCAAACTGCTAATATCTTCTCCAGTATGAGGATGAAGAGGCAGCTGAAGAGTTCAAGATCTCCAGCTTTGTGAAGATGGTGCAGGACTGCAGCTCTGTTGGAGTGCCCTACAGCTCCCAGGGTAATGATGACCTGAAACAGTAACGCTCTGTTGACGGACGGTAGTTAGTTAGTTGGTTTGTTAGGAGTAAGTAAGTAAACCAGCAGATCTTCTTAGGTTGTTAATGGATTATTAAATATCTGTATTCACACTGGCTTGTTTAACCTCTTGTGCAGTTGAGGGTCATGTGAGTAAGTAGAATGTGAATACTACATACATACCTGTGTGTCATTTGATACCTGTACATACAGTAATATTGTAGAACTCTCATGACCTCTTGGTGAACTCTAGGTTATGCCCAGAAGTTTGACATGTTTGCAGTGGAGAAGTGGCCTATCATCCAGGCTTTTGCCCTTGATGGCATTGGGGGTGGAGGATTTTTCACCATGAAGCACAAGGTACCACAGGCCTCCAGATAAATGTACTTTTTGCCATCTTAAAATACAAACTGTTTCTATTGTGTTCATGTAAACCCAGAATTAATTAGTATTGAATTTTGTTACACAAGATGAGTCAGCCCAAATTTTTTGATAACAGTCAAGAAATGATGCATCTCCAAAGCATCCTAGCCAATTTTTCCTCCCAGAATTTCTGCAAATTCTGTTTCCTGATTCCCTTTCTTCCCTCTTTATTCCTGGATTTGCAGCTAACTGACATGAGTGAGAAGCTCTGGCAGACGTACAGCAGAATGGACCCCGTTTCCCTGGAGACCCTGCTGACAGAGGTAGAGCCTCCAGCACTCTGCACAGGCGCCCTACTCTCCTTTGGCCAGCAGGGGGAGAAATGCTACTTTCAGTGTTTTGTTGTTCGCAGTTCACTGCATCAAATTTCGTTCCCATGCTGGTACTTGACATGACTGGTAACTGTGACATTCATAGTCACCCTCTGTGTTTCAGGACTTGGTGACATTTGAGAAACAGTGGACCAGCTTCTTTTCTAATTTTGCCATTGAGAGCTACTCATCTATCTTGGAGCTTTCTGAAGCCCAGGCTGGGGAGGTAGGTGCCATTTTTGGCTTAGCTTGTCATCCTCTGTTAAAAAAAAAATTAACAAAGCTGAGTTTTATTTCTCTACATCTGATACTACATGACTAGAACATAAAACGTAAAAGCTTTTATTTGTCAGAAGATTGAGGAATTCTGTCATTCAGGGCTGCTGTTTGCAATTACTAGCTGTTATGTAATATAGTAAATAAGGTCTGAAACTGCGTTGATGATCATGCATGTCACATGTATGCAACGGTTTCACAACTTTTTCATAGTGACTCTGTAGAATTCAAGTAAGAACTCACTCTAGAACCAGGGTGTTTGGTGTTTTTACCGTTAAATCACTGCAATATCTGTTTTACACACAGTTTACTGTCCAGCCTTCCAAATAGCTGTCAAGATTACATGGCCGATAAAAAATGCTTTCAGCCGGACAGTCACTCAAAGGAAATTGGTGTAATTAAGGGGCTTGATTGAATTTTGCAAATCAATGAACACAATGCTATCAGAGGTACCTTTTGAAAGTAATTTACGTAAGTCTTGATAGAGTTATGGACCTGCCAGGGAAGAGTTTTTAACAGGGAGACCTTATGACCCCAGGCCCGATGCTTGATCCTACAGGGACAGTTTGTTGTCACCTGCAAATTAGAGCCATATTTCATTTATTATAAAATACTTACAAGTGAGTGAAAAATTATGTTTTCTGGCAGCTAATTCTTAATAAATGAATTGTGCTTGAATTAACAGCCATTCCGCACGTATTTCTTCCACGGCCTCATTTCCAGCCATCTTACCGACAGAAGGTATAGTACACTCTGATTGGTTACTCATACCAATATGGCCTGAATTCCTTTTGACTACTAACGTCCCAAACATGGCAAAACCCTGAAGGTGGTAAATGTCTGAATTTGTGGAGTAACAGCACCATAGCTCATTTTCATATTACTTGCATTATTCCCACAGTAAGAGCCGACAGCCCTTTGTACTTTTTGGAAGCCACTCAGCAAGGGAGGACCTGGAAAACTACTGCTTCAGCTTTCCGTCAGAGTGTCACCAGGTCCGCAACACGGGACCCCTGGGCAGTGCGGCCAAGCACATGGTAAGTGCAGACCATTGGTCCGAGAACCTGACCTCACTGCCGTAACATGCCTGATCCCAGCATTGGGTTCAGGTCCTGGCTTTTTCATATTGGGTGTTTTTTTCTTAATTCCATGAATGTGAGTCTCTGTGACAAATGTAGCTGTCTCTTGTCTCCCAGGTCAAAATGTATGGTTCAGTGGTTTGTGTGTGTGTGTGTGTGTGTGTTCCACTCACAGTCCTCTCTCTCTCTCCTTCCTTTCAGGTGGTACAGTGTGTGTCACCAAAGGGCCCTCTGGCATGTGCTCGGACTTACTTTTTTGGGACCACACATGTGCCCTGTTTAGGTACAATGTCTTTATAATATTCAGAGTACTAAAGCCTCTCCATACAGGCAGAATTCTGCTTATGAAGTTTTTCATTCATAATTACAAGCACAGTAAAATATTAAAAGTGTCATCTGTAATGAACATCACAAGCACACGGGTGGAGCTGTGGTTTCACATTGTCACTCTGGTGTCTGTCTGGACCTTACAGGGAATGCCATAAAGCCTCACAAGAAGACAGAGTTAATGTGAGTACTGTTCTCCTCTTTCTGTGTCATCTCTTTGTGATGTTCAACTGAAGTGTGTCACACCCAGTGTGTTTTCTAACGAATAAGCGCTATGTTGTAATGGAGGGAATCATGTAGAGCTCCTTTGTGCGCGCGTGCGTGCGTGTGTGTTAACTGGTTGTGGTGTTGTGCTGTTATATATGTGTTACTAACAGTTCTGTGTCTACCCTAGGCTCCTGTCTCAGCTGTATGAAATGGTCGTCCAAGCAACACTTGCTGGTATCAAAAGTTACTGTAGCACGGCCAATGCTAACAAGGTTGGTTCACTAGGAGACTGCTTCTGTGCTTTTTAGTGACGTATAGAGCTGGAGTAAAGATGAAATAAAGAACAGTGAAGATCCTCCTGCTGTCTGCTGCCTAGGAGATTCTGCACATTAATGCATTACTGTGGACTCATTTGGTGAATTAATTGGTTGTTTTAATCTTTTGCGTGTGTGTGCACACGCGTGTGCGTGTAATAGGCGAGGGAGGCAGCTGAAATGGACCTCCAGTTGTCCTTGGACATGCACAGTCTGACCCAGTATAAAAGCGCTCTGATGTGAGTCACTATTCCTTCTTTGCATGTTGCATCTTGAACACACATTAATTAGCTTACTGCCAGACATAGCTGCAGTACAGATGCTCTTAAAAATTGATTGTTTATGTATGCACTGATAAGACAGCTGGAAACCTCACTTGTCTTGTTGGTGCCATAATTCTGTCCTTAGAAATGGAGAAGAAATATGTGAATTTCTAGACCACTTTAGGACCCTCATATGTTTCTGTGATGGAATGTTTTTTCTTTACTACACCTTGGATATGCTATGTATAATTTTGAGCACTTTTCAATTAGTGCAAAGATTAGCAGCAAAGATAGATACAGGACACAAGGTATTCAATAATACTAACTGGTACAACTGACTGGATACTTTTTTCTTTGATATTTAAAGGTTTTCAGCAACTTATCAGGAGTTAATATAGATTCTAAAGAGATTATTCTGGATCTCTGACCATAATTTTAAAGCATATTTTTATGTGTAGAAATATGGCTGTTTATCATTTATTATTAGCTAATATTGTTTTTGCAATAGCTATAAATAAAATTACTCCGTTTTGGAAACCATAATCATGGCTAAGTTCTGTGGGTTCAAGTCCAATTCATCTTTGGGGCCTTCACCTGCATGTGGTGGTGTGGTTAATTTTTAGCTGGGGGTTTTTTGGTTATGTGAGGTTAAAATTTTACTTATTTATTTTTATAATGCCACTTTCTTTTTTCCAGGTCAAAAACGTCATTTATCATTCAAGCTGTGAATAACGAAGGCAGGTGGGTAATTTGAAATGTTCACAGGCCTAAACACATTTGTCACTGTGGTGGGCTCTTACTCAATTTAACAATGCGCCGTTGACTGTGTGCGCGGTTTGTAAACGCTATAATTATAATTTACAAGCTGCTCTATTGAAAGAGACATTTGAACATGTAAATATTTGTTTTTGCAGAGTGATTCCTCTGGAAAGCGAGGAGAGCCGGTTGCTGGTGAAAACTGTAAGTCATCCGTTTTAGCTTTGTTGTGAGTTTAGCACATGTGTAGTACTGAGGTATATGTCAAGAGGGCTGTGCTTTTGTTGTCTGTCACCACGTAAGCGTGGGCTCTATGTTATGTTGCCATTCTGTTACACTAGTTGCCCCGTGCAATAAGGAAGGTAACAGATTTACAGATTAGCTGTGCCAAGCTAGAATGTTCTTTCATTACGGTGTTTATTACTGGGCTGGGGGCGGTGAGTGAATAGCACTCCCCTTCACGTCTTGTTTTGTAGTGAAGGGTGCAGATCACAGAGTGAAAAAGAGATAAGTGGCTGGACACGTGTATAGGCTGTGTGTTCAGGCAGAAGTGGCTTGTGAGATGCTGTAGATATATGTTGTATGAGATGAGAAGATTCAAGAGTCAAAGAGCTTTATTAATCCCAAGGGGAAATTAGTTTACTTGGTTAAAGCTGTACTCCAGTTGACAAGAAAAACAGAGGGCCTCACCAATACAATAAACACAGTAGTATAAAATAATACAGTAAATATTGTATAGTAAATGTATATGAGCAGTGATATGAAAACTGATTGTCCAGTCTCAGCAACAGCCCCCCTTAAAGTAGGCAGAGGATTTGAAAAGTTCAAAAGCCAATGGAAGAAACGATTTCCTGTGGCATTCTTATGGGGAGGGGGACTGATAAAAATAATGTGTCAAAAGGCAGTGAAGATGTCAGAAAGCCTGTGGACCACATGGCGCTTGGTGGATTTTCAGATGACAGGGCTGTAATGTAAGCTGGATGTTTCGTGTGTTCACCATGTTCCTCTACGTCTTCTCCCAGGCGACCATGTCTGTGTACGACATTCCCCATCCTCTGAGTGGGAGGGATGACCTGGGCTCCCTGCTTTTCTCCGAGTCATTCTTGGAATCCCGCCTGTCTGTCCAAGAGCCAGGTAAGATGTGTAGACCAGCCAGACGGCTCGTAACGTCCACTGCTTTGGTGTTGCACAGCTGTGTTACTGCGTTCTTTTTCCAATGGAGAGTCTTATTAAATTTGTACTGCATATACATCAGTTAAAGACGCTTAAAAAGCCATTTAAGGGTGGTTTAGACTGATGTTGTTTTCCATATCATGCACATTACAGAGTGTGAAACAGGGTTGAAGTCACAAACGGAACGTTTATTTTCACTGGTGTTTCAAACCATTAGATTTGTATAACTTGTTGCATTTATTTCAATTTACGTATCTGACTGAGGTAGACGTGCTGACTTGTACCTGCTGTTCCATTTTTGTCCTATAGATGGCAGCATTTCCTGTGACAGCTGCTTCACAATCCTCACTGCTACTGTTCCACGCTGTGTGTCGTGGATGGTCAGTATGTCCACCCAACACAGTACAGTTGGTACTGCTAGTCCCTCACCTTACCCTAACCCTAACCCTGAGTTTACACAGAAATATCTTGTTTTAAAATAATACCAGCTTCTTAATAGATGTAAACTTTAATAAGTTTCAGCTGGTAAACAGGTGATGTATGATTTGAAAAGGATTTTTAGTATTAATAAATTGTTTTTTTTTTTTACTTCTGTCACTTCAGTCATATTATTAGTGACAAGTCCATCATTTCTAAATCATTCTAGTTGCAGTTATTTTCAGATCAGTAGATTTTTATAAATTGCAGGCGCCTCAGATTTTAACATTGTTACACAGTGCTATATTGTGTGCGTGTGTGTGTCTGTCTGAGTCTGTGTGTTTGCACACACATTGCAGGTAGACGAATCCGATGTGAAGGTCTCTGAGCACGTCCAACAGCTGCTGAAGGTGAGGCTGAATCTTAGCTAGGGTTAGCTTGTTTAAAGTTGTCCGCCATGACATCACTGCTAATCTACCACTAAGGACAGGTGTGCTTTAAAGCGCTTCATTCACATTTTAAAATACTGTAAAATATAGTATTCCAACAGCTTGCATATTTGAACTGCTGAATGAAACATCTAATTGTTTGCTGATATGTACACAATGTTTTCATTTTTAGTGCTGAGAACTCTTATGTTTTGTGCACCTTTTCCTAGTTTATGAGCTGAGTTCTGTTACAGTTTGTTAAGTGAAATCAAAGCTTAGGTATAAGTGACACTGTCCTTACAGCTTTACTTCAGCCTTCAGTACTCAAGTTATTTCAAGTTATTTTATGGTTTATCCTTCATGAAATGGAAATTTTTAACACATGTACATTCCACTTTAAAGATCTTTGTAACTGTAAGAAAATTTGGTCATAAAATGTGCACATTGGTCAGAAAAGGAATTGTTTTATTATTGTTATATTTGTGAATGGTCACTAACTAAAGTGGTTGCTTAATGAGGAACGTGTGTGCGCGTCTTTGTGTGTCTGTCTTTGTGTGTGTGTGTGTGTGTGTGTGTGTGCGTGCGCGCGCCTGTGTGGTTATATGTTCATACACAGGACGAAGACAATACGTGTCTGGGGACTGCCCTGTCAGTAGGGGACACGGCGCTAGTGACCTCCAGCGCCCTCTTCTTCACGGCTGAGGAAGGTCAGGCTCTCCATTGCTCTCTGAATGGCAGGGATTCCTGGGAAACAGATGTGTTCATTAAGCGATTGATTATTTGCAGTGTACCTCTGAAGTCTGTATATTTAGCTTCTGACATGTAGCAAAGGCATAGTGATATCTGTTCGCCGTGTAGACAGTCTGTTTTGCTTGCCCTTTTGTGAAAATTTCACCCAGATGGTTTTTAGTTCTCGGTCAACATGAGCTTCCTGGACTGTAATCACGACTGCAGTGAATTATTTCTCTGCTGTAAAGCCCTGCAGATGTGGTTTAACAGACTGGCTGTTTGTGTATAATGAGCATCCTGGAATTGTTTGTGGTTTTCAGTTTACTTCTATAAACATTTTGTGAATACGTATTTGCAATCTGTCATTTTTCTGTCTGTTTTGCCTGTTTAATGGACTCATTGTGAAATCATTACCTTGAAGGAGTCGGTAACCCGTGATTACAGTCCTTCACAGTACGGACAGTAAACACATCAGTTATCTCCCACCACACCTGTTGTGCATCCCGCATGACTGCACAGGAGAATTATCCTGCCATCCTATGCATGTACACGTCACGAAAAATAATAATGTGATCAAAAAGGGCTTCACAGTGGCGTGGTAACCATAATGGATATTCGTAGCCATTTTGAGGAAAGTTAAATAGCATATTGTGTATATGGGGATCTGTTTTATTTGCTTAGATTTATTATTGTTTTTGTTGTGTTTAATTTCAGGGAAAATCAGCTTCTACTCAGAGGGAATTCTCTTTATTCATCCTCGTTATGGCAGTGTCACCTTGCCAAGGAATCTGTTTAGTGCTGTAAGGTTTTACCAAGGAGTAAGTACTCTTCTGATGGTTTCACTTTTTTCTTACTGTTGTGATGACCGAAGTTGGGGATTTAGAGTACATTTAATAATATGTAGAAATACTGCGATGGGTTGGCACTCTGTCCAGGTTGTCCCCTACCTTACACCCTAGGCTTTGTGGGATAGGCTCCAGGCCGCCGTGACCCTGTGCAGGATAAGTGGTAGATGAGGTAAATAACTAAACAGACCCAGACATCATTATTGCTAGAAAGAAAAGAGTAGGACATAGTGACTATAGTGATATGAATTTTTTCGTCTCAGTTTTTCCCATGAACATGTAAGTGTGTGTACTCTTAGATATGAAATATGCTGAAACCTTTTTAAAAAATCTTTAGTAGTTATTCTCTTGTGATCAGAAAATGAAGTGAAACAAAACGCCTGCTCTGAATTTAAATTTAAACCCGTCTGTCCAGTTCAGCTGGGATAGTAAAAAGGCAGCAAAATAGCCTTCCGCTGGTGCTCTCAGTGCCCTGCAGTAAAATGCAGGTGTATAAAAAAACCTTCTTACAGCAAGGGAAGCACAAAGAAAACAAGATCTTATTTTGAGTCATCGGTATTATAAAAGGCTTTCTGCTGTGACATCACTAAATTCCAACAGCTGAGCTGCAGCACTACACAAAGCCCAACGGCAGTGAGACTTCTTGTGCACTTTAAACAGCAGTCTGAGGAAATGTGTGCCAGGCGTTGGGCCGTCTCCGTCCAGCCTGTCAGACAAGTTGAATACAATCGAATAATTGCTGGAATTATTTCAACTGGTCTGTAGTCGTAAGACACAGTGAGAAAAACAGGAAAAAATATGTGCAAATAGACCATAACACGGTGTGAAGCCTTTGTTTTTGTGTCTTATCTTGTGTAATGAATATTAATATTAAACAGCTGATGAAATTTAAGACATAAAATAGTGTAGTGATGAATACTGAAGACAGTTTGGCCATCTTATTTAAATAAGAATGTGTGATTGAAGACATTCTATAATGTCTTCAGTCACATAATTTAATTAGTCCCGAATGCTGCTTAGACAGTGAGTCCAGTTTTGTATGCTCAGGTCATGTCAGTGCTGTTATGGCACGTAAGTGTGTTTGGATGCCATGGAGCTGTGTGTTGGGTATAATTAGGCTCCACCTCCCAGTAGTGTGACAGATCCTTCAGTCCATTCCTATTGTACCTCATGGGCCCTACCAACTGAGGAGCATGCATTGTTCTCCATGTGTGTTGAAATGCTTAATCTGCAGGCACTGTAAACATGGTTACTTGGTCATTACCGTAAACAGCGCTCGACACGCCCGCATCTGCACACCTCGAACTGTGTCTAAGCGTTGCAGTGCCTACTTGTTGTTTTTAACAGCAGGCCCACAAATGCGCTAGGTGGGGGTGGGGGGTTTAGGACAGCGTCTCTCTCAGGGGGTGGTGGAATAAGCTGCTGTTTTGCATTCATGTTACCACGGGGTAAAGGGTTGGGTAACAAAGCGTGTTTAGAAGAGCGAGCACCCCTAGAGGCTGGATGAGGGGTACGGTATGAATACAAATGGTACAGAATAGATGGGCCTCATTCTTGCACTGGCACTGCCCATGCTCCCATGCCATTCTCCTGCCACTCTGCTGCTGGGCTCGCCTGGCACGCAACAAGGAGATCTTAGACCAGCTTCATTCCTATAGCCATCAGGCATTTGTTAAATAGCCTGTTTCAATGTGAGATGAAAACAGTTAAGATTACAATATTTAAGCTGAAGAATCTGTGTCCCTCGAGCATTAAAATCTCTCTTACCTCAAAGTCTGGTGTGCAGAGTATTATTAACTAATTATTAGCTTGTTAACTGTTTGTTGTTTGTCAGATACCTAAGGAGGAAATAACATTTTTTCCTGACACATTTATTTGAAATGTTGATATTATTGTCATTAAAAAATGACAGTCTAGAACTGTTCTGAAACAAAAGTCATTTTGATCCAGTATTTACATTGCTGTAATTGACTTTTTTTTGTTTGTTTTGTATTTATAATGCCATGATAATATCAAAATACCTTTTAGTGCAGTACTTTTTAGGCAAATCCTGATGGTTTGAAAATTGGGATATTACCCAAGTCTACTCAGGAACTGTTTCAGAACTTATGTTTTCTGAAAGTTGGACTCTGCCTACTGACAAGAGTGTAGGAGACAGCTTTGTAGCTGACCTGTTGTTCTGCTTCTCCTGTGTGCCAGGACACCTTCAGCTCTGTGGCAGCTCTGTTCCTAGAATATGAGAGCTCCCTTTTGCCGTACCTGCCCTTCCAGCTCCGCAGCACCACCTGCAGTCTTGCCTTTGGCCTGCAGCCCAAGTCCAAGAGCTACAGGTCATTCCAATCACAGGTAAGAGGTGTGAGAGAGCACTTCACCTTTCTTGTGTTAATATTTATTTAAAACACACTTCATCCAAGATCCCACGACCCTGCGGAAGGATAAGTGATTGAAAGGTGCATTAATGAATCTTAAATATGAAAATTATATAGCTAAAGTGGTTTATTAAAATGTGTACTCTATTCACCTTCAGAAAGTGCATTTTCTTACTTTTTTTCCAGGTTACCACCATCAAGCAGAATATTGTTTGTCTTAGATCAGCACCAAATGTGTAGAAAGGGAGTCTTTAAACATTGGTGCGCACCATTTATTTGTAGAGTGCATTGCTTCAACTTATAATTCTTTCAGTATGGACTGGAACACCAAGATGTACTAACAAAGGGACAACAAGTGAATCGGTTTTTTCTTAATAGTGTTGGAACTTGTCTCATCATGGTGAACCTGCCATTTTAATGTCAAATATCCTGTTAACATGGTGTAAGACTATACAAATAAAGTCCCAATGTAGCCTCGTAGCTCAGTAGCATGAACATCAGGCTGGGATGTGGAAGTCTCCCAGTTCGAATTTTTAGCTCGGCGCCAAGTGTGTCCTTGAGCAAGACATTGAAAACGCTATGTTACGCTGGCTGCCCACTGCTCTCTCCAGTGGGATGGGTTAAATGCAGAGAACAAATTCCTTGTATGTGACAAACATACTTGGTCATAGTTACTAACATACTTGGCCATAAGCCTGATTCCGTTCCCTTCCCTTTCCTAAGCAACCCATTCTAATAACTAAATGAGAAGTTTTTTTTTGTGCAGCAATGACTGTAGCAGGTTTATGTTTGTGTGGCATAAAGTGTCTTCCTGTACAAACATGTGGCATGATAACAGTGAAATTCTTAAAAGGCTGTTTTAACAGTTTGTTACCTTTTGTGTGTGTGCGTGTGCGTGCGCACATCCTATAGGTGCTGACGGTGTGGCAGCAGCAGACAGCTGAGTCTGGCTTCATTCTGCAGACAGTTGGTAAAGAGCAGCTCTCCCCAGACCAGACAAACATGTGAGTGACACTTTAGCACATCCTGTGCTTTGTGAGCATCCCCTATGGCTTTGCCCTTACTGGGGCTTTGCTGGGGCGGCTGACACCAAGTGCCTCTTCCCTGGTTGAGTGAAGGCAAGGAATAACCGCACACTGTTCTCTTATAGGCTTTTCCAGCTCAACACATTTTGGGACAGGCACAGAGTCCTAGCTGAGCCGCTGAAGGTCGCTAGCGCGGAGCTCCCAGAGCTCAACACGTAAGGGCACACACACACACACACCTTGTGTCGACTACTGAACCTTTCCAAATGTGTACCACATGAGGACTTTAATGCCTTAGCAGCTAGCATCAAAATCAGTGTCTTATTGAAGATATTGAAAAACATAAGTCTAACATGCCATAATATAGCTGGTTTGTGTTGAAGAGGAGTCCATGGCTGGTCTATGGCATGTTTCTTCCATGCTGTCCTACTTGACTGTGTCTCACCCAGGTTCCTGCGGCACCTTGCCCTCAGCAGTGTGGGCCAGGAGCTGGTGCAGCGGGCCCACCTGGAGCTGCTGCTCAGCCGGAGAGAGCCTGCCAACCAGCACTGCCACCCCGACAGAAAGGTCTGTCCACTTACCTCTCTGCAGCCTACCAGACTGGCCTCTAACCGCTGCCAGTGAGCTCTGCAGTGTCATTTGTATGTTAATGTTAAATGTATTCTCCATACAGATTGTGATGACCATTTTAACAGGCGTACCTGGCAGCTCTAAGGACACACTATGTAACTTCCTGGTGAAGCTGAATAAATCTTTTGGGCGGTATGAAAAATTTTTTTTCAACGTTGGCTTTAATGGGGAAGCTATCCTGCTGCTTGCATAGAGGTTAAGGCCTCTGTTTGCATTGCTGTTGAGGCTGCTTGCGCGTGCGTGCGTTCCGTTGTTCAGGTGAGCACCTTGCCTTAGTTTCACCTCCGTATTTCAAAGTGTTGTGATCTCCCACAGGTGGCTGGTGTACCGCACTCCCTTGGACAGCTGCGAGGTCTTCTCCCGAGTGCACTTCCAGCGCTACCTGTCCTCCCTCCTGGAAAGCCAGCTGAGCCCAGAGGGCCGGCTCTCAGGCCACGCCCCCTACCAGTCCAGGCTGCTGGTACTCACACCAGGGTAAGGGCACACGTCACCAGCAAAAGGATGTTGTCATTTGGTATGGGAAGAGTGTTCAAATGTATTGTTGCTGTACTGTTGTCACTGTGTGGAAGACACAAAAACACAATTTGTTAGACCGTTCTGTGAGTAATAATGTGCCCTAAGGTCATGTAACGTCAATTCCAGAGCATATCTCAGCTACTCAGTTAGCCTTAGCTCACGTTCAGTGAAGTGTGACGATGACCTACATCCTTACTAGATTTGTGAAGTGTCACCATACCAAAAGACTGTAAGCTTTTTGAGGTTGTATGAAGTTGTTGCTAATGTGAATACTGAGGTCATATACAGAACTGTGGCAGTTGAAATCCTGCTGCGCTGAAACCAGCAAAACGTTTCATTTTAAAAACCTATGCCAGTCCTCAGTAGTTGTGCGCATGTGAAGTTACCTGCAATGACATTTCAGCCCTGAGCAGAGCTTGTAACACACTTCCTACTCTGTAAGGGGAACAGCACTACAGTTTAGGTAGCCCTGAGCTCTGCACATTGGGTGCCTGGATTCTGTAACTGGACCTACTGATCCATATCCAATCTCCCTTGGGCAGCTGGACAGTATCTAAAAGATGGGCTTTGCCAACTTCCATAGCATGGTATTTAATGGCCTTTAGCTCCCAACCACAGGACCCATCAGCACATTATAAGCTAATTTCACTGTGGATGCCATGACGCAGCTGTGCATAGATCTGTTAAACTGATACCGAGATGACCTTTAAAGTGAGTACTGTGTTTTGCAGTGGGCCTTCTTCATGTAATTTGGCATCATTCATTCATTAATTCATTCAGATTCAAACTGCTTGCTTATTTAAGGGTAGCACTGTATCTGAAGCCAATGGTATATCCTACACATGAAATAGGTATACTACCAAATAGAAACAAGCCTTACAACTAAGGGTAGCTCAGAATTGCCACTGTGCCTATGGACTGTGAGAAGAAGGCTGAACGTATAGAGGGGATCTACACTGACATGCAGACTACATGCAAATGCAATACTCACAGTACGTTGTGCCAAATGACACACACATTGTTTTTCCAATGCTATTGGCTAATGGGTGTTTGTCATCAAATGCACAACCCCAGGCCTAAGTATTGTGTAAGATAATGGCATTAAGGAAGCAAGGCATGGTCTGTGAAGCCTTTTTTAGCACAGCTGGACCATAATTTGTTCTGTTAATTTCAGGATGGACATGGAAGAGGAGCCATGCTATGGCTTACTGTGAGATACACAGTACAAATATTAACTTGTGGGTTACCAGCTGTCTGTTGTTTATTCAGAAAACAGTATTAATGAAATGTTTGGAGTAGTCTAGAGCAGTATTGTATGGGTTTTAGCCTAAATGGAACAGCCCAATTGTGATCTAAAGTTTGAGGACATCGGTTACATGTGGTAGGAAGTAAATCTAATGTAACGTCTGCGGCTTTGTGTCAGTTAGCTTTTAGTTAACAGACCCCTGAGAAAGGCAAGAGGATAATCCTGGACCATATTGTGTCATGATTATCCTTAGTATCCATGTCTCTCTATATAGTTTGTCTATATTAAGCACTGGAACTGTGTTTTTAATAGAACAATTAAGCTTTTTCCATGTACCACATCTTCTGCTTCCTCCTAATTCTCTGTCTAGACTTCTCATTTGTCCCACGGTGCTGTTTTTTTTCCATTTACAATATTGAAAAACATGCGCTGAAGTGAAAGTGCTTTGTTGTTCATAAAGAGAAAATCGCAATGCTAATGCAGTTGTGTCAATTATGAGGACAGCCTTGTTGGGTGTGTTAGCAAGTTAGCATGCTCATATGTTGGCAGTCCTGTGCCTTTGTGTTAGCATGTTCCCTTGCTCTCATGTTGGCAGCCCTGCGCCTTTGTGTTAGCATGTTCGCTTGCTCTCATGTTGGCAGTCCTGCGCCTTTGTGTTAGCATGTTCGCTTGCTCTCATGTTGGCAGTCCTGCTTCTGCTCTCTGACACCACTCAGGGTGTCTGCTGCTCAATTGCTGGCATATCTGATCCTTCCCACGGTGCTGGTACACACAGTTCTTACTCACCTCTGAATCTTATCTCCTTTGGTCATGTGATGTCTGTGTGCTGGCAGGCTGTCCTCGGTGACAGTGCATCTGTCACTTCGACACGGACAGGGTGGCTTATTTTCAATTCACAAAAGGTCACGCTGCTTTTCCGCCTCTGTCTTTTCAGATTGGCGGATTTCAGCTGATTAAGCAGGCCCATGAAATATTTTGGTCCTGCTTTCTTTGTTGCTATATTAAGCATGCAAGCAGAAATTGACTGCAACACGCTACACATCGGTTTGAAGGGGCTACAATGTGTCTGTGAAAGTCTCTCTGCTGCTTGTGTAGCTGTGTAGTTACACAATACTTGACTGTGGTCCATTTCAGGTACACGGACGTGGCCGATGTGGTGCAGGCGGTGCTCACCCACCCGGACCCCAAAACGCGGGACGTCTTCACCGTGGGAGGCGTCACCGCCTGCGTTGACCCCCTTAGCTCCTACATGGAGCACAGGTGAGGGACCATGCAGAGGCGCAACTTAAAATACAATTAAAGGATTAACCAAATATCAGCTGAAAACATTCAGTAAAAGGGCAGTTAATTACAATACCATTTATCAGTGTGTACACTTCGATTGCTATTTGGCGTGTTTCTTTTTGGACAAATGTGCATCTATATCTTGTGTTAAGGTAATATGAGGCACATGGTACAGTTCTCATTTGATGTGTCCCTTGATAGTGTTTTGAAGGAGTATGATGACGTTCTCTTCCTGTGACTCCACTGCGAGTCAGGTTTATCGTATATATGAAGTCTCTCTGTTCTACATGGTTCATAAAAGGAGGCAAGGGGTTGAGCGAGCCTGGGCCTTCATAAAAAGCTACAGGCAGGTGTGACTGAAGAAATCCTGGACTGTAGCCGTTCATCCAGTCCAGTCTGTATGAAGTGGCATTTTGTTTGATAAAGTTAGCATTATAAAGTTTTACAGCAGTAATAGCAGGCCAAATATGGTAAGATGTAGGCCAGAAACAACCCGAGAAGACAGAGTACCACAATAATAATAATAATAATAATAATAATAACAATGAGTGTTTCAATGGGTCGAATATCAGCCTGGGATGTCTTCCGGTTCGAATCACAGCCCATCCACCAAGTGTGTCTTTGAGCAAGACACTCAGCGATAGCTCATTGTAACATGTATGTGAAATGTTCTAAGTCACTTGGATAAAAGCATATGCTAACTGAATAAATGTAAAATAAGTAAATATGAACTGTAGAACAATGCTGTTGTAAGCAGCTGTAAAGTGAGTATATCCTAGTAACTTCTCTGACTGAATGTGTTTCTGACTGTACCATGTTACCACTAGTATGTGCTCAATTTACATTATGGTCTGATGCAGTGCTTGAAAATAGTATAAAGTAATCTGACTGCTTTCATACCTCCAGGTGGTCATAACTTACCAGTGTTGCAAGTCAGGAACAACCAGTTTTTTTTTTTTTCCTTTCTAGATCTGATATTTGTACATCTTGTGAATTATTGCCCTCTGGTTCTGGTCTTTTTACAAAATGCATTGCATCTAATCCACACAAATATGGAATTATATGATTAATCTTTGCACAGAGATCATGACAAGTGGAAAATCCTTAAGCCTTTTTTGTCCTCTACGCTGGGGCGTCATGGGTAATCCGTAGAACGGTTCGATGCTGAGGGGCTCATTGGTGCTACTTTTGATTGGCTGACAAGGATGTATACACATTCCTTTTTAATGCCCTTTCTCTATGCCATCAACCCTGAGCAACTTACTTCTTTTAACCATAGAAAATGTCTGTCATGTGTCCATTGCAGAGTCTGTCATGTGTCCATTGCAGAGTCTGCCATGTGTCCATTGCAGACAGTGTCAGATTCATAATGGCAAGCCCATTAAAACTGATCAAAGGATCTCACACTAATTATTTTAGAGGCCTATATTTAAGCATGCTTTTTTTCCTGTGCCTGATTAGCTGTATGTTGCTCGTTAGGGTGTTGTGAAAAGCGAGAAAGTCGGGAGAAGCGCCTGTGATAACAGCTTTAGACAGCATCACTTTCTAGGGCTTAAGGCCTAAGTCTCTCCCTCGTTAAAAGTACACACAGGCATGCCAGGGTTGTGTCAAATTTAGCTATCACATTTAGGGATGAGGTGTGACCATTGCCCTGTCTGCAACCTAAATAACTGTGGATTCAGGCCCTGATGCCAGTGACTATGGTAACGGCCTCTACATGATAATACAATGTGGCCCAACACTGCTTAATCATACAGAGTCAGGCACATTCAGCATGGTATGGCTTTATCTGGCATTCCTAGGGAGTGTCCTAAACCAGTACTAATCAGGTCCAATATCCATCCATCCATTATCTTAACCGCTTATTCCTGGTGAGGGTCACGGGGAAGCCTGGAGCCCATCCCAGAGCAT
>JABJVR010002331.1:0-17572 GCA_025773905.1 Chitala chitala
AACTTCCTGAAAAACCGTAAAAATGTGATATGTGGGAAATTAAGAACCGGCCATTTGAAAGAACGGCTAAGTCTGTCAATTCATCTTTATGTTTTATGCTGCATGCATTTGGAAGAGGTCAGCTACTCGTTGGACATATTTACATAAAACTCATTATCAGAGAAAAAAATTTAGTGTTGCTGAAAAAAAAATAAAAACACCCGTCCTTAACTGTGATCTGAATGGCAATCTGAAGAATTATTTATTAGCGTTAGAGAAAACTGTTAGGAAGACTCCAAATATTCAGCCCAAGAAAAAAAATGCCTGGAGAGTGTGAATAATGAAAATATGCAACATATCAAATGGCTTTTCAGCTGCAAGGTAAATAAGGTTTGAGGAGCGGCTGAAATAATTTATCAGTGCTGCTTTGGTTGCGTTTGTATAAAAGACGTGGGGGCTGGCGCGGCAGTGTAGTATCTTCCCGCTTTTGAAACAAGCTTTGCGAGATCACTTCTCGTCTGAGCTGAAAGCAGCGCTGAACAAAGGAGGAAGATGCCAGTTTCAAAGCTGAAGCGACAGATCCGGGGCACCAGTTTGTCTTCTTTGCCGTTACTTTCGCTCACCAAATCCCAGCGCTCACTCTTCCCTTGACTATAGCGCCTTTTCCGCAGCTCGGTTTCTGACACCAAGCAAATGAGGAGCGGAACAGCCGTGCGCATGCGCCTTGGGCACTCGGTCAGTTGAGCTGAAATCAATCAGCTCTCAAGCGCACCCGATGTTATACAAACGCAGCGCCGAAACGACTTGCGCTGACGTCACGGTACGTCTCTCTGGAAATAGATGCTCCTCCACACACCTGCGATTGTTCTCACTGCTTGTTAAAGCCGAGTGCACAGAGGAGGGGGGTGCTGTTGGTCTTTCATTCTGGTGCTAAATATTTAATGGAAGGTACCTTTGTCAGTGTGTATTTATAAGGAGCATTGCGCAAGTATTAATTTTCATGTACATGCACTTTGTTCTCTCTCCACTGGTTTTAATCAATTTTCTTCAATGTATAAATTACAGAAACCACATGAGAGCTCGTGTTTATGAGTTTAGGAAAACTCGCCCGAAAAATTATACATACGCACTGCCTGGAACACGCCAGCACGTGACATCTCGTAAATTAAACTGCGGTTGTGAAATTGTGCATTAATAAGCAGTTGTGGGTACATTCAAAGGCCAGAGGCGGGAAATGTTTTTCATTAGGTGACTTAATTGAACACAATGCTGCTAATTGGGTTTTTAATTATGGATTTTCATGTGATCCATATTGTAGTTTTGTTACAAATGAATAGTAATCACCTAATGTGTATGGTCCACTACCTTAATATAAGATCTCAGATATGACCAAGTTTCACCAATTTAAGATAAAGAAGTACAGCTAAAAAGGTTTGGTGTCAAGTGCTGCGTCTCATTACAAGCCACCTTCTGTACTTTGCCATAAGCAATTTCAACTAATTTAATTGCAGTAATTTCCCTTTCTAACTGGACAACTCTGAATTTAGCCACAAAACAGC
The DNA here is from genome assembly GCA_025773905.1 of Chitala chitala. NCBI lineage: Eukaryota > Metazoa > Chordata > Actinopteri > Osteoglossiformes > Notopteridae > Chitala > Chitala chitala. The sequence continues at coordinate 1,539 of JABJVR010002331.1, forward strand.
ACCAGCTGTTTTATACATCTGGCGTCAGATCACATTACACATAATTTGGTCTGATGGGGGATGTGTACTGCCCGTTTTCTGTCCTTTGCTTTTCCCATTTCCTCCAACAGGGGGCGACAGTGTCACAACAAACGTGTCTTCCTTGGGTCCGCTCTTCAGCATTCTTGGTCAGGCTCAGATCAATGTGGGAGGTAATTCTGAGACAGCTCTATTGAAATTGTGCCCGAAGAATAGATTCAAAAACAAGAAACCCAACACAGGCTGTCTGGTTTTAGTGGCAAGATTAATTAGTTTTACTTACCATTATTTTCAGTTTCTTCACTTCAAAGCAGATAATCAGAAAATAACAAATGTATTTTTTTATAAGCACAGGACTTTGTTGAGTAATAGTCATTCTGGTCGCCAATGTCAGTGTGAATCTGTTTGTTGTGATTGGTTCGTGTATGTCACGCCTCTCCTTCATGGGTGACATAACCGAAGGAACGCTTTGGTTGGCATTTATCCTGAGCAGTCTCGCAAATCCTGAGTTAAGTCCTGCACAGCCAGCCCGGCAGATCGCTTCCTCATTGCCCTTAGAAGCATTAAGCCTATGCCTGATCCTCAGAACCTTTCCCTGCTCTCTCCTGGGTTCAGATCAATTTGTAGTTTGTGTGAAACATATAACCGAATGCACGGGTAAACGTGCCAGACAGCCACTGTTCTGGGAGCCTCTTCACCCCCCCTCTGGAAAGAGGCCCAGTGTTGCTTTCACCTCATCCGAGAGGAACGCAGAGCCAGAGATGGCTTCTTAACATCTCAATGCTGCCCGTTCTGAGACAGAGAGGAGATTATAGGACTGCTAATGTTCTTTTGCAGATTACCGCCCATTATTTGTACCAACACCAAATAAGCCCCCTAAAAGGACATTAACCCCGTGTGCTGTTTGGCTTAGCGTTGGCTTAGCGATAACAAGGGTTTAGTCTAAGCCTCCCTCCCGGTGAGCCCTAACTTGTATTCTCAACGACCTAAGCAAATTATACATCGTAAGAAATGATTGAAGGTCATACTTCTGTGCATGTGTTGATCAAATAGCGCTTTGCTCAGAAGTTATCCATTATAGTTGAAAACAAAGTGTGTGTTAAGATGATGACCACATGACAGTTAAACACGATCGGTTTCTTTCTTTGCTATACTGTAGTCTGTTGAATTAGAAGGGCAATTTCAAAGATGTGGCCACTGTGGAACTTCAGTTGGTTTAATTAAGTATATGGACCCTGCCGGTCAAAACGGTGGCTAAAGTTCAAGTGGAAGTTTCCTGAAACTTCATTTCTCACTTGCGCTCATGGTCAAAGTAATCTTAGCGTAACCTTAGCATAACCTTAGCACGTGTTCTGCTTCTGAAGCCATGAAGGATATTAGTCAGAGATTAATCTATGTTAACTCGCACAACATCCAAATGCCACAACGCCAAGCTTCTGTTGAAAATGCAGTACATTACGTAGAAACTTTACAACTCAGGTCAGCTCATAGGAGGGGGGCTCTACCATGGCCCTTTTCATGTTGGGAGGTAGCTACATTATTTTTAAAGAGAAATGTTTCCAACACAATCCACATCTTATGTTGCGAAAATGTTCTTCTGTCAAATATGTTTTAAAATGTATTGCTTGTGTTTTACATGTGCCCCACATTCTTTGAGGATACCATGGTATGAACGGTCATTGCAGGACCGGCCACCCCATGCCACTGGATTCACAGAATATTTTTTAAAACTTTCTTTCAAAAAGGAATCTGTCACTTTCCCTGACAATGAGAGTGTTTATGTAACAGTAATGCCTGCCGCTTAAGCAGCAGGGCCACATCAGCACCGACTGATTTTCACTTTTATAAGTAACAAATAGCTTTACCTTCATGAAGTTTAGACAGTAAGTACAATAATGACCTGCAGATCACAAATGTTGGTTCTAGTCTTACTGTACTGCTCTTAACAGAAACGATCAATTATATAAAATTTTTGATGAGTACAGTATTTCTTTGAAGACCACAGCGAGGTCTTTGATCCAGTAAGGCGTTGTCCATGAAAGCATCCATGCACACATACTGTACTTCTGCTTTTATTGTTCATATTCAGTAAAGGAAATTTAAAAGCACAAGCAGACTTGAGGTCGCTTTCACCTGATAAACAGACCTATCAAACTTAAACTACTACCGCACCAGAGAGACTGCAACTGCAAAACCACGAGATCCACTGACACGTGTCCATTTTCACCTAAAATCCAGGTATTACATGTATCGTGTTCTCCCGCTGAGTCTCTTATTTGTCTTTTCTCACTAAATGACACGAAGGTGTCGCTGTTACAGCCGGGTCCCTCTGTCTGCTTTTTAATTCCACAAGACAGATTAGGAAAGGAGTGACCGTGGTTATCCTCCTCATTCAGTATTCTGTTTCCTGGCGTTAAACCTCTCTCCTGTCTAATTATGTTCAGTAAAGAGAATCAAATAAAGTTTCATTAGGTAGCTATTCGCGTGGTGGTTAGCACCGTCGCCTCGCACCTCCAGGCCTGGGGCTCGGTTCCCCCCTCGGGTCTGTGTGTGTGGAGTTTGCATGGTCTCCCTGTGCTTGGTGGGTTTCCTCCCACGGTCTAAAGACATGCAGGTTAGGTTGATTATTGTCTCCAAATTGCCTGTAGTGTGTGCTTGTGTGTGTGTGTGTGTGTGTGTGTGTGTGTGTGTGTGTGTGTGTGTGTGCGTGCATGTGTGTGTGCCCTGTGGTGGGTTGGCGCCCCACCCTGGGTGTCCCCTGCCCTGTGCCCTATGTGTCCTGGCATGGGCTCCAGACTTCCCGCGACCCTTAACAGAATGGAGCAGAATAGAAGATGACTGACTGACTGACTGACTGACTGACTGACCACAATTTAAAAAGCAATCGTTAAGCTCCAAAAGCAGAGGGACGGAGTCACGTATCACCTAGCATAACGGTGAAGTAAAATACTTGACATTCACTTGTAATAGCCTGCTGGCTTGGTGACTTCAAGTATTAATGCTTTATTTTAATTTCCAAGAAATTAATGGGTAGTGAATTTTAAAGTATGTAATTTTCAATCTATTGACTTTGTAATTATCTTTCAAGTATACAGTAAATTATACTTATTGCATTGAAAACAGAAAAATCTAATAAAACTTATGTAACAGAACAAATATTAATTTCAACATTTCCAAGCATATTAGTGATTTATTGAACGCTCTGTGGTTAAATCTCTTTTTCCTTACATTTACTGTCGCGATCCTTGCAGGTGTTTTAAGCAGAATCGTGTAGTTAAAATCGCTATATATCAAGGACTTCATAGGAATTACTGACATTAATGAATACATGTAAATTATGAACACAACTGTACATTGTTCTCTAATGCATGTGATTAAAAGCCCATACATAAAGCCTTCTTAAACTTTGCAATAAATAATTCATCAAAATCTTGGGAGTAATACAGTGGTGTTCATAAAAGATACTTTGGAGACTTTCTTTTCTGACTCAGCGATAGGTGTTTGGGAGATGTTCTTGTGTGCAGCCCTTTAGTGTTCGGCCCCTTTGGCTGCTCCTCTGTCATGCTGGACTCTGAACACAGTTCCAGCAGATGTGATTCTTGTTGCAGGGTAGGAGCCTGGCTGCCTGTAGGATGCTTGTAGGTTTTCTTGTCCTGCTTGTTCTGTTTCGCGAGTGAATATTACTGCACCTGTAACATTATTCCAGTGTTCTCTGAGTGTGTCCTCCCATGATGCTTTTCTTACATTCCCCTTGGGACAGCATCTACTTCAGTGACGTTTTTCACGAGTCTGTCTGCATCCCTTTGCATTCCACAGATCTGTACTTCAGACAAAGATTTAACAGTTTTTGCAACGTTACCTAAGTTTCCTGTGTAGCTTTGAGACACACTAGCAAATGTGTGTAACATTTATGTAGTGCATGTGACATCGTGCATTTGGGCCATATAGAAAACATAAAGACAACAGTTCAGATGGATGTCTCTTCATTGAAAACCTGTGGATATGCTTAGAGTTTATTATACAGAACTTCTACATGAATTACTATGAAAGTTAAAGTTTTCTTTCTTTTTTGCATGCACATCTTTATTCTTTTGTCATTGTGCACTTTCACAAAGCTGTTGTTTTTATTGTGGACTCAAACACTGGTGAATCAACAGGAGTTAAATCCAAAGCACCGTCTGTATATAATACACACCTTCATATTAATAATACATGCTTTCACATTTAAAGTTTTATGGTTTATTGAGCTGTCGCTTGTATACTGACCAGCGTGAATTTAGGCTTTTAGAAATTCATGAATATTTAAGTATTTTAAATATTTTACCACTCCTTACCCCACCCCAACAATCAGTCAATTAAACGAAATCAAAAACACATCAAGGCATGGCAACAGACACCTCATTATCACAAATTACCTTGGATGCAAACTGAATAAATACATCTCAAATTTCATATTTGGTGGTGGTGGGTGTTGGATCATGAAAATCATGCATGAAGACGTCCTTCAGACCACAATTACTTGTAAAACGTGACAGCGTTGCTTCTTGTTCTTCAGAACCACTCCCCCCACACCCTGGCTGCCATCACTCAGCCACATGTCATTGAAGACAGAAAAGCCATCTTTTGTGACGGACCCCATTTTGCTCTGGCTGAAAGCTCATTACCCGAGCGGCTCCCCCGCACCCTCCTGAGCTCATGTGTACTGACACTCGCATTTGCGTGCATTCTTGTGCTCCACAGCCAACTCTAGCTCAACTCTAAACTGGTGAAAGTACAGCAGAGGCCTCCAGCACAGCACACAAGGCAGAATGGTCCACATCACTCATGCTTTAACCTGCACAGGTACACCGGTGTCTCAGTCTTTCACATAGCTTTAAAAATCAGGTGCACTATTTCAGCAGCCAAGGGAGGTACTTTACAGGGCAGTCTGGTAATGTAAACCTAAATGGACCTTATCAGGGCCACCGATGCAGATTTTGGGTCCCATGAAATATATGTTAGATGTTAAGATGTTTGATATGTTCTAATTTTTGAGAGACCTTGTCAGTTACATTTCCTTAGAATCATCCTAGGTTTCCTCTGTTTACGGTACCCCTGGGATCCCTGGGAATATATAATTATTTAGATTATATATATATATATATATATATATACACACACACACATACACATACACATTAACATTAAGGACTTACATTATTATAGTATATTCTTTATTACTTGATATAGGTCTACACGGAAGACTGTGGGTGGTTGTCTCATCTGTTACAATGTAGTGATTGCACATTATTATAGTTAATACATGCATGTTATTGTTTTATGTCAACAGTTAAAATGCTGCATGGAGATCACTTCCACAGGAGTACTACATTAGGGACACACTGAGCTCTGTCTTTCACTCATGTCCTCTATATTGTTTCCACCATACTTTGCAAAGCACCAGAAATCCTATTTGTTGTATTTGTTAAAGGCTATGAACACAGGAATACAAATATTCCACATCAGTTTAATATTAATGTCTCTTTAATATTAATAAATGAGCGACTCTGAAAATCATGTAGTTCCTTTGCAAAGTGCAGACCGTGTAAAACGCAAAGCATTTCACTTATTTTAATTTCTTTATGTGGCTGTCTTAGTAACTGCATCTCCCGAATGTCACAAAACTAAATTATTTAACGGAATAAAAATCATCTGATGTTTATTTGTGCCAAAATTAATATTAGTGAAAAAGCCAAACAACAGCGTTTCATGCTATTTATCATCAGCGTTCCATTATTACAGATCCTTCAAAGACACGAGAAAGCAAATGCACATTTACAACAAAGTCAAACCACACAAAAATCCTCAAGGAGTGTGTTTTTCCTATAAAGCAGGTGGTTGGAAAAGGTCTTAATTAAATCAGTAATTATTAAAATTAGACTACAAAAAATTTTGCAGCGCTGTGGGGGACATTTTTATGTAGAGGTGTCACTACAAATTCTGAACCCCATTAAAATGGGCAAGCCATACCCTCTTCTTCTTTCTTGTTGTTGATCACAAAGGGAGGGTTATTCAGGGCAAAAACAGAAGACAAAGGAACACTGGGCACAACTTAGGCTCCAACAGCTATGAACGAACGACCGAACGAACAAACGAAGAAATGAATGAATGACAGCACTAGAGCACAACACCCAACAGCACAACAGCTGGCATGAGAAAACACAAGACGGGAGCTTAAATAGAAACAAGGAAAACGAGGCACAGGTGGAAAGCACTCATGGCATAACAATAATGACTCAGAAGAGACACACATCTAGGGGACACATGGATTTTGGCAGGCACAGGGCGTGACAGTATCAGAAATGTCAGTATCGCTTATCCCTAGTAGGTGGTTACATTACTCTCAGTTTTAGTTTTAACATGACTGATTAATTGCATTTGGATTAATCCATTCTATGGCAGACATGGGGGGCATTTAACACTCATACATTGTTAGTGATTTGATAGTTGTGATAATGTTCAGGTTGTTTCTATGGTTACTTTGGCAAAACTTGAATTATACTATTTAATCGTTTTATTATATTTAATCATTTTTGCATTTATATTTTGTCATTTGGCAGGCACTTTAATACAAAGAACTTACAAGTGAAGTAAAAATTTTTATATATTCAAGGGCCCCTGTGCAGTGCCAGACCCCCTGACTCAGGGAAGCCATGCCCTTGGAACACCCCTGTTTCATTGTATAGGGTAAGCGTTTGTATGAGAAGTACTGGGTCTCAGCTTGTGCCTTCGACTCGAGGCTAATTCTTCCGTTCAGTGTGGGTGGTGACTTGCTTCATAAATCATCATTCCTAATATGCACGGCATGCAAATTCTCAGTGTAAATCAGCACCGACGTGTCATGCTCTTCAACTTTGTGCCGTTATATTCTATATTTGTTCAGTGAATTACTGGTGCCTGTAGTTGGGTCAAAAAGAACATTTTAAATAGATTAATCAGTATCCTCTTACATTTCTGGATTTTATTCTTGCGTAACTTGTGATCAAACCTGCTAAATTACATACAATCCTAAAATTAACATTGCTGCTTATAGCTCTGTTGTTGTTGTCAGTTAAAGCTCATTTTTATATTATCTAGTTTTTATACCATATTTGCACTGCTGCATTATATCACCTACATGATATCCAAAAAAACAATACTTCTCAGTTTTATCAAATTTTTTTCGTTTCACTACAAATCTATTAAACCTATTATTGTCCCCTTCATTATGGTTTCCATGACGACCATCTGAAAAAGATCAAAAGCCAAATCTGTCTGACCTTGATTTTGCTTGACCACCAGTTATATTTAAGACTCTGGGCACCCCCCCCCCCCAACAAACCCTTAATGTGTTTTTTTTTTGCTAGCCTCTGCTAACACTTTATTGCTGCAGCTAATAACTGCCAGGGCCCCTTCTGAGACATATAAAAAGTGTTTTTGACTTTGACTGCTTGGCTGAGCTTTTTCCTGGTAGAATCACTCTTCTCCTCTGTACTCAGTTTCTTAATCAGCTTTAAGAGCAGCATGACTCCACCTCCACATGGTTGCCTGCTGAATTTGCAGTATTTTTTAGGTCAGACAGTGATGGATGTATTGATAATCACATGATTTTTATATGGTATGCTGTCTGTTAATTTCAAGGTCACCATCCCAGTAGTAAATATAGGATGACTGTTGATAAAGATATTTTGTTATGGATGTGAATACAACAGTGTTTGTAATGGAAATCACTCTCTATGTTCTCTTGATTAAGCACACAATGCAGATGATGAGATAATTGTTAACATTTCTAGAATGTTTGTACGTTTTGAACACAAGCTATTACACACACACACACACACACACACACACACAAAACTAGCATAATTGTTTCTATTTTGTTATTTCTCACATTTCTTGTCCATGTGCTGTTTCTGCTTCCTACATACAGATACTGATATTATTTTTACTTCACTATCCAAACCAGTTATAGCCGGACTGATTTATCCAACATCTAAACATGGCGGGCTGTAGTCTGTCAGGGGCTCTAAACAGAATCTGAATTGGAAGCAGCCCCTCAGTCCACAACTGCATTGCTCCTCATTGACCCAAAGTTTGGTATTTGTATATTATTATATGTTATGTGCAAATCTAAAAAAATAATGTTTCATTATAAATGTTAGAGAGAACTGTAAATAAGGTCTATTGATGTATGATGGTAACCCAGTATCGTTTATGTTTTGTATGTTTTCTTTTTTTTGAGATACTACACACCCATTGCAATGTACGTGTATATTTTGAAGAAGGACTAAATAAAGCAGCCGCAAAATTAAACTAAATTATGATGGGTTTTTGTGGGGTGTTATTAGTTCATTGCCAAGACATACATTTTTGAGTTTTTGTAACTGTAATTGCTATATACATTTAATTAGCAAATTTTACATTGTTCCGGTTTTAAATGTTCACTGCATCATTATCATTTTAATCGATTTATGGTTGGAGCCATATAGTTTACAGTATTTGTTTATCATGAGCTTTACAATGGCATGTTTGTGTGTATGGCTGTGGTGGGTCCCCCTACTGGTTGGAGGCCATAAGTGGCCACTTATGACACGGCTAGAACCAGCACTGCCTATAAACCTAGTACACTCCTTTTGAGCAGCAGCATATTCTGAATAAACCAAAAGTGCTGTTTAGGTTTGTTAATAAGACAAGATCACGCCACTTGTATTTTTAAAATTAAACTAAAATATGCAGTAAGGTCAAATATCTACTTCAGTGTTATGTTCATGCTGTCAAAATAAACCAAGAAAAATATGAGCATAACTGCTATTAAAACAGTCATTGTATAACTTCAGATCCCAATGAGACAGTGCACATTACTGGCAGTACATGACACTTTTACAAATTTTGAATATTACAATTAAAATATACCAATGCAAATGAGTAGAAAAAGTGACTGTTGGAAAAATTGAGCATTTAAATAAGATAAGAAGATAAATAATCAAACTTTGGCTTGGCAGGAAATGAAAACCCGTGTGTGTCCCTTCTAAAAGTCAGCATCTGGAATTGGAATGACAGCCGTCAACCAATTCTGAGTGGCGCTTAATGAACGCATCTACATGCAAAGCAATTAAGTCAGAGGCTCCAGACGGCCTGGCAGCGGTCCTGCTGACAGGCATCACTGGAGACTGTGCAGAATGAGTCTTTACTCTCTGTCACTGGGGGATCCCCTAATGCAAAAAGGCATTGAAAAGCTATTTTTCAAAGTAAACGGAAAGGATTTCCTTTTGTTAAGGATCAGGAATGTCATTAACCTTTTGAATGCTTTGTAGCTAAAAGATAACGTGCTTATATCATCACTGCCAGCACACCTGTTTCAGGTGAAAACGTTTGTTTTCCAAGAGTCATTTGAAATGTTATATTCCAAACAAAGCTGGTCAATGCAGACCTTTCAGTGATAAGGGATGTCAGTCATCATTGGTTTCGCCACCATTCGAAATGTATTGAAATGCAATAGTAGAGCAGACTGCTAAATGTTTAGATGAATAATGGAGCATAGCAATGCCAATGGTTTATAAAGTCTGAACAGAGGTACAGATTGGGGGTAAATGGAGAGCTAGGCACCCATGGAAATGTTTACAGGAAGGGCAGAAACTGACCGAGAAATCTCATGGCAAGACTGTATTCTTTCCATGGAGTATGTTGATCAGTCTTGACAGGAGAACCCGGGGTTTTAGTATCAGACTGTGAGTATGAGGCCGGATACCTCAGAGCCCTGCATAGTGTTAATAATTCATTACACCTTCATTTTGCTCTGGAGTGAAAGAGATACAGCTCTGTTTTCATACCTTCAGTATCCTGCCAAGAAAAAGACTGCACACTTGCTCCTTTGAACAACTGCTAATTAAATGTTTCAAAGAGCTTGTTAGTGTGGCTTGTTACTTCTTGATTTTTCATGTTATTTTTACATGTAAATGTGAGGTTTCTTATGCTAATGAAAATATATCTGATTATGATAATATAATAAATAATACATATTACACACTGTATAAACTCGTGTGTTTTGTGAGGACATAAAGGCGTATTGTCTTGGATGTGAGGACATACACACTCTCTTTCTGTCTCTGCCTGCTGTGAGGACATGCAGACCTTCCCTGTCTCTGCCTGCTGTGAGGACATGCAGACTGTCCCTGTCTCTGCCTGCTGTGAGGACATGCAGACCTTCCCTGTCTCTGCCTGCTGTGAGGACATGCAGACTTTCCCTGTCTCTGCCTGCTGTGAGGACATGCAGACCTTCCCTGTCTCTGCTGGCTGTGAGGACATGTGGACCTTCCCTGTCTCTGCCTACTGTGAGGACATGCAGACCTTCCCGGATTCCCTGCTGTGAGGACATGTAGACCTTCCCTGTCTCTGCCTACTGTGAGGACATGCAGACCTTCCCTGTTTCCCTGTTGTGAGGATATAATACATAGTGTTGTAATATTTTTTAAAAAGGATCTGCAGCACATGAACAACTGGGACAATTATAGTTAAAGAGTTAATGACATCTTGGCAGAGTTACTATATGAATGCTCACATGCTGCAAGCAGTCAGTCTGCTGAATTACCATGGCTGGTGTTTCTGTCACATTGTATTATCCCTTGCTTCTTAATATAATTTATGTGTCTTTCTAAATCATAATTTAGGATTACACATCTTAATCAGAAGACCTCATAAAAGCTCAGCTGACCAAAATATATAATGTAATATTCTCCTATTTTGTTTTTATGTGAAAAATTATCAATTGTCATTGATTCAATTATAACAAAATCTGAGTTGATGTCAATTATAACTAAATCTTGGTTAGTACTCTATTCATTTTCACCTCAACTTTTCTGTCATCTTAGAAATGTACAGGTATGTTGGACTCTTTTGTTATTACTTAATTGTGTGTTAATGTTTTGCAGTATCACTGGTAAAATGCACTGACTGAAATTCCTATTTATTGAAGTAAATAGTGAAACGCTTAGTCTGTGATTGGAAAATAATGTATTTATGGTCTGTCCTGTAAGTGAATTATAACTGTCTGTCCAGCCCAGTGAAACTGGGTGAAAAGCAACAAGGTGGACTGATAAGGGGGATTTTGAAGGCCAGGACAGTGGGCTCCTCAGCCCAGCCACAGTCATGAAAAAGAACGGGGTGGGGTTGGGTGCCTGTAAAAGTCCAGTGTATTGTTAACAAGGGCCTTCTGCCCTTCTGTATTCATTTTTGGTTTTGACAGGGGCGGGAGCTTCTCTACGCAGAGAAAATAAACTCTTACTCGTAACTCTTGTGTGTGTCCATGTCTCAGCCACTTTAAAAGTCCCACCCCTAACTTACTGCTGTGCATCATACTGGCCCTTTTAACCATCCATCCATCCTCTTAACCGCCTATTCCTGGCGAGGGTCGCGGGGAAGCCTGGAGCCCATCCCAGAGCACACAGGGTGCAGGGCAGGGTGCCAGCCCACCACAGGGCACACACACACACCGGGCAATTTGAACACACCAATTAACCTAACCTGCATGACTTTGGATTGTGGGAGGAAACCAGAGCACCTGGAGAAAACCCACCAAGCACAGGGAGAACATGCAAGCTCCACGCACACAGACCCAAGGCGGGAGGTAAACCCCAGGCCCGGAGGTGCGCGGCGACAGTACTAACCACCACGCCACTGTGCCACCCCCCTTTTAACCAGAATAACGTAAATGTCAATTAGCTGATTATTTGGATAAGTAACAAAAAATAAATATGGGTGAAATACTTTGCTCATGATACAGCAGGAGGTTAACTGTGAACTGTTTGAGAGTCTGTAACTGTTACGTAAATTTGAGTGCACTTCCCAAGTTTGGTCTATGTCTGCACGCAGGTAAGTAAGACTTACTGTCTTTTCAGTCAGGATGAATGTAAAATATACTACAGTATAGGACCCCGTATCCACCGATTCACTTAACCACCGTCAACAGCAGGGAAAAAATATAAATGTAAAATTAACCAAAAAATATGAGGTTCCAACTTTTAAACAGCACACCAATAAAGTGTGTACTGTACAGACAAGCATAAACATGATGAAGAGGGCACACTGAGGGACAGCACCTTAGGACCAGAATCTGCAGTGTACCTTCAGATACATGAAACAGGGCACATCTTTGAAGACCATAATGTGCACATTTTGGATAGAGAAAATAGGTGGTTTGAGAGGGGAATGAAGGAGTCAATTCACGTGAAAATTAAAAACCCTTCCCTCAGTAGAGGCGGAGGACTCATCCTCTATTTTTCATGATGCTCTTGCATCAGTCCCCGGCAAGATTAAGATCACTTTACACGTCCACCAAGTTAGCCACTCTTAATGACTCTCTTGCGCTGGACAAGGGAGCAGGAGTCAGTACATCTACATCCCAAAGACTCTCTGCCATTGTTCTGCCAACAAGCCTATCCAAGTGAGTTAACCACCCTGCAGGATAAATATGGGGTCCCTGACCAATTTCGACTCAGGCTGAACAAGCTACTTGGATGAGTAGCAAAATGTTCCTATCAAGAAGATAGTCCAGTTGACATGATTCAACTTCCAGACGCTATTTTTGTAGTGAAAATGTTATAATGTTATAAGTGAGTAACTGCAACTCAGTAACGGGCGTCTTTCAGGAAGTCACTTTTATTGTTTTTAATTCCCAAACTGGAGACTTCCTATTGACATCTTGGCTCTTCACTGGTCCTTCATCATACTGTGGCTCAGCAGCCCAGTCCTCCTACTTAGTTCAACACCCGCCTGCTCGCTCAAACCATGACAATAATCATTGTTGTCTTACATAATAAACATGATAGGTAACAATACATAAAACATAATTAAAATGCAAGTGTCCTATGCCTTTATTTGTTTGTTATTGTAAATTCTCTAGCATCCATAATTAAACAGCTAATTGATGCCATACTAACACTTTACTCTTGTTTCTTGTACTAAGTTTCGTTTTTTTTCTTTCACGTCATCAGTAATTTCTACCAACATCTTTTTCTCTTTAAAAGCAGGAATGTTGCTGCTGGAAGCCCTCCATGACACTCGTTCTATTTTAGAGGCATAATTTAACAACATCTTTGTGAGACAGGATAAAACTTTTCGGTGGCAACACAATAAAATGAAAGCTGTCGTGACTCCATCTCAGAAGTCTTTTTAGTAAGGCTAAAATTCTTAGTCCACCTTTCCTTCTCCTGAGATGAAGCCGTTAGTCGCGGCTATGGTTTAGTTCAGCATGTTTTAGACAAAGGAGAACACAGCAGGGCTCCGTCCAGTTTTCCTGTCCAGTTTTCCTGTCCTGTCCATAGGCAGCATGTTTGACTTCACTTCTCGTTAATAAAAGACATCATTTAAATTACTGAGATTTTGAGACACCATTTTCCTTTGGTGTTTAGCACAGATATACACCAATCGGCCATAACATTATGACAGGTGAAGTGAATAACATTGAATATCTTCTTGTTACAATGGCACCTGAAAATGGGTGGAATATATTAGGCAGCAAGTGAAAATTTTGTCCCTGAAGTTGATGTGGTGAAAACAGAAAAAACAGGCAAACGTAAGGATTTGAATGACTTTGACAAGGACCAAATTGTGATTCCTAGACAAGTGGGTCAGAGCAACTCCGAAACTGCAGCTCTTCACTGGTCAAGACAATCAAAAATGGTTCAAGGAAGGACAGCCAGTGAACCAGTAACAGGGTCATGGTCAGCCAAGGCTCACTGATGCACGTAGGGAGCCAAGGCTGGTCCATGTTGTCTGATCCAACAGAAGAATTACTGTAGCTCAAAATGCTGAAAAAGTTCATGCTGGTTCTGACAGAAAATTGTCAGAACACACAATGCACTGCAGTTTGTTACTTATGGGGCTGTGTAGAGACAGTCTGGTCAGGGTGCCCGTGCTGACCTGTGTCCACCGCCAAAAGCATCTACAATGGGCACATGAGCATCAGAACTGGACCACAGAGCAATGGAAGAAGGTCATGTTTTGGTCATGTCTTGTTGCAGCATGTGGATGGCCAGGTGTGTGTACATAGCTTATGTGGGGAAGAGATGGCACCAAAATGCACTATGGGAAGAAAGCAAGCTGGTGGAGGAGTGTCAGGCTGTGAGCAATGTTCTGATGGGAAACGTTGGGTCCAGCCATTCATGTGGATATTACTTTGACACGTGCCACCTACCTAAACATTGTTGTTGACCAGGTACAGCCCTTCCCTGATGGCAGTGGCCTCTTTCAGGATTTCCACACTGGAAAAATGGTTCAAGAATAGTTAGAGAAACATCAACCTGGATAAGAGGTGAACATGTGAAATCTTCACATGATGTATATACAGTGGTTAATGTACTGGGTGAAGGTCTGCTCTTCTTAGCAAGTGTGCTGGTTCAGCTCACCAAAGATCATACCCTTGGATTGACACTCAACCTGGATTTGCAATATTGAAACATACGACAGATATGCAAATGATCAGAAACAATCTATTCATTTGTTGGATGAGGGGAGAGATTGTGTTTGATCACATGCAGATGAATGATGCTTATAAACATTAAGTGAGATTTACCAGACTAGTCACCTTGGCAGTGTCTCAGGTGTGGACACACTGAAAGAGATTTCGTTTTTTTTTTAAGTTGAAAGTGATACTTGGGGTTGGTGCATTTTCTAATTACGAGAGTGAGCTCACCACACCAGATAACACAACACTGAAAGGTGATCTGTTTGCCTTAAGATTTAAAACGAGACATCACAGCACTTCTCGCTTAATCTGAAGAACTCTTCCATTAGATAAAATGAATACTCCATCCATCCATCATCCATCCATCTACTTATCCTTTTCTTGGTGACAAGTGGCCTGGAGCCCATACCACGCAGCCTAGGGCACAAAGCAGGGTACGCCCCAAAACAGAGCACACAGACGCACACACACACATACACACACACACACAGTTTATGTTGTCCATTACACCTAATTAGTACATGTTTGGATTGTGGGAAGAAACCAGAGAACCTAGACAAAATCAAACCATGCATGGAAAAAAACATGCAATGTCCACCCACATAAAAGGCCAGATTCGAACCCGGAACACTGGAGGCATGAGCCAGTCTCCCCGAGTAAATACAAAGGTAAAGAAATATTATTTGTGCCCAGTGGGAGAATGTGCATTTGGAAAAAAATTCAGTTCAGTTTCTATATTTTAAAAAGTACAAACAAAAGGATATAATTTGGCATATCTATCCTGTAATTTAAAAAAATATAAACAGATAATTGGACAGTGAGGTTCTTCAGTAACTGAACACCTCAAACGCACTCAGCCTTTGTGTTAACAGGTAGCTGAAAGTGGAGTAAAACGATATCATTATGTTATGCAAGAGTGTTTTTATCTCAAGCTGTGATTCATTAGCAGTCATGATTGCAAGACCATGTTATCAGAGAGTTCAAACTGAGAAAATATGATACATTTTAAATTTAAAAAGGCCTATAATTTCCCACAAAGCGCAAAGGGTGTTGAGGCAATCCCCTTAGCAGTCTGATTACATTGTAGGAAAATAAAAACAAGTATGGAACAAATAGACGTTTCACAAGCCACGGTTTAGGGTTATGTAGGCTGGCGATGCTGTAAAAAGCAGCAGGCCCCCTCACTATTCATTTGCTGGAGTAGTTGTTAAAATAAACTTTTTTAAGTTTGTATTGTAAGTTACCTAATCTGTATTAGTATGTTTTTAAAATATTCATTCAAACCTGGCCTCAGATGTGTACAGACCTGCAATGTACAGTAAGTGCCGTAGCTGTCCAGCTTCAATGACATGAACCTGTCTTGTTTGTGAAAATCTTCCGACGAACAGACGAATACATAAATTATGTAAATATATGATGAAAATTAATTAATGCATTTACATGTTTCTTCTTCTTCTTCCTCTTTCAGCTGCTCCCTCTAGGGGTCGCCACAGCAGATCATCCTTCTCCATGCCAACCTGTTCTCTGCAGCTTCCTC
>JABJVR010002332.1:0-17570 GCA_025773905.1 Chitala chitala
TGTGTATTGTGGATTGTTAAATAAACTAGTTTGTGGTTCTTAATAGTGTGGTGGTCCTAGAGGGTTTTTCTTGGGGGGTAGTATTTTCTTTCCCCCTTGATTAGGAATAATTTATTACACATAGTTATTTGCTACTCTCAGCATTATTTTTCAAAATCCTAAATAGTTCCCCAGGGAAAGAGCTCTTTGCTCTGTGAAGAAAAGAACTGCCACTGACCACATGTTAACAATTAGCTGTATTTAAAGTCCTGTTATTTAACTCATTGTCCTCACTTAGAATTAAAATTCCCTTCCACTTATACCCCCAATCTCTGATTTTAAGACAGGGTATATTATGAATGACTGCCCCTGGGACGTACAGGTGATCCTGTGCTTGGTATGTTTTTCAAAACCGAGGAACCAAAACAGCTCACTGTGCAGCTCACACGTTTTTCCCATGCTGCAGTTATGCACATGTAAACATGTTGCTTCCCTTTTGACAAATGCAGAGGTAAATACGCTGCTCGGTGATTTTTGTGCGGTGTTTACACACGCTGTGGTGAAGAATGAAAATAAAAATTCCCCATGAGCCTAAAATCATCAGGGTTTTGGTCTTGCTAATCTGTGGGTTTAGCTGCCAGGACACCCCTCTCCCCATGAGAGCAGGTGTGTTGGCTCCAGCAGAAGTCACCTATGCTGCTCTGTCTTACAGTCTCACTGAATGTTTCACATAGCCCCTTGCAATCTCCACTGCATGTTCACACTCCCTGAGGAGTTACTCACAAGCCAAGCATCAAGCACCCTATAGCCTTATGACCTCACATGCATAACGATCCACTGTGTATTCCAGTTTTTTGAAAAAGAAAATAAAAGTTTAAAAATGCACAATTAAATGAGACAACAAAGGTTAAAATTCAGCTTTGACTTGAATGAGGAACGTATCAGAGGCACCAGCACACATTCCAGACCCCCCAGACTCTGCTAAGCTCTGGGATTCCTGTGGGCAATATTCCCATGTAATCAAGGTGCTGCCACCTGCAGCGTGACTGCACCTCCAAACTTTCCCACATCTAAGCCACTATCTATGATAGGCCTGACAGCCCACCCCAAGAGGTACTTGTGGGAGATTGGGATGAATTCCTGCCAACCAGGAAAAATGAACACAAACAGCAGACTGAGAGCAGTGATCCACCCTGAAGCGATTATCATCATTACAGTAATCAGTGTAATGTCTACATCCACACCAAGCGTCCCGTGTCTCAAACTGAGCCTTGTTGCTGAACACAACACCAAACTCTCTGAGACTCTTGCTAACAATGTGCAATGGCAGATAGCACAGCACTGTTTCATTAACATATGATATCTAGGTTAGTTTTTCAAACAATCTAGTCTAACTAATTAACTGACAATCTGTAAGGAAAGCAAACACACACAGCCAGCGCGTTGCAGTAGTGTTATGGAACTGTACTCTTCAGGTTGCTAAAGTGTCATGACAAGATCTAACCAGGAGAGGTCAATCCACCCTTCCCTCCAGTATAAAACATACGTATTCCCCTTTCACAAGGGCAGATACATGAACTCAATGTGTATGTTGCAAAAACAATGAACAGGACAGAAGATAATCATGTCAGATTTCTAATAACTGCTGTCAATATCATTGCAATTATTATAAACTTCAGTGGGCTGTTTGTACTTTCCAAATAGCACAGAAATTTTTAGACACTGATATTGGTGTTCTGATATTATGCAGCCAGCCACAAGTAAACTCTTGAAGTCCTGACTGATCCCAGTGATCATTATAGTCTTAAAAATTATTTTATTTGAAAAATTAAAGTTAACTTTTTCGGTTAAATTTCAATAAATCAAAAATTTGTGGGTATAAAAGGACTGCACCTGCACTACCTGCTTTGGTTAAAGACACACGTACACCACAAGGATCATGAATAAATAACAAAATGTGACTTTGTTTCTGGAAGGAAGTGTGGATCTATAAAAAATTTTATGTGGAAACACAGGTTACAAGATGTCATGAAAGAAAACCATGCTTTAAACAGGTCTTTGAACAGACTTGTTGTGTTTGGTTTGTAGAGTACAAAGGCACGCAGCATACTGGCGGATTTACGCTTGTCTCTTTGATTCTTGGTCTTTGTTGGCGGGATCGGGTAGGGTGTTCTTGTGAGATTAGCTTTCAAAGGGCCTTTTGCACATGAGCAGGTCACGTTTCCTTAGGACACACAATTTCTCTCCTTCTGCAACAATACAGGGCCATTCGGGTCTGTCTATGAGCCACAAAGCTCTGAAAAAAACTTTTGATAAACATCACACAGCCATCTTGGACGTTATGGAGGGAATTTGTGCTATACACTTATGTTAGGGTGATTGTACTTTTAATTTGTAACGGTATGACAACACAGTTCCATGAGCACATGCTATGCTATTAGTCACTTCGTGTAAATGAGATTGTGACAGCTGATGGGCCTTACTGTATTAGGGAATGAACACTACCAGGGCCAGATATGCTATTGGCCACCTAATGGCCCTGCTTTCCACCACCTCCCATGTGTTCTGAAGTTCACAGACCTCCCGTAGCCTGTTGATCTACATGTTGCCATGGCACCATTGTGAAGAACTGCTCTCCAAAATCATTCAGACCTATTTCTGGTGCTCGCTCAGTCTTGGAGGGCCTGGCACTCCACCAGAAACATTTTGACCGTTGACCTCTGTAAGCAGACGTGGGGTGACAAAGGTGTGCGTGACTCCCAGCGGACCACAGGAAGACGAGCTTCCTGAAATGGGGAGGGTGTGTGCACAAAATGATAACATGACACAAACGTCTCAGAACGTTTGCAACTGTCCTGTCCTTATGTAGTACTTATGTAGTACTTACACACAGGTCTGTATATATTATACACAGTCCATCTGAACCGCTCAAGGTTACTAATACCACAACAATGGATAATCTTTATTCCATGATAATCCTCAGTAATATTAGAGGCATAACTCAAAATGCTGCAGAACTGCAGATATGTTGAAATCTGCACAATCTGAAGACATTTTCTAAGTTACATCCTGAGAGTTCCTGCTTTCACACCTCCTTAGCAGTAAATGGACCTCTGAAGGCTTTGAAATACAGCAATACTGAAAGCAGAATGAATGGGAAGGCAGGCCTTAGCATGCTGCTCATTGTGTGTTTCATTACCTTAAGCACAGAGGAGATCCTGGAGTAATTAAATATTTTATTGCAGTCAGAAAGAAAAACAGGTTATAAAATGCATCACATTAACCTATGAGAATACTGCATTTCTTTGATCCAAATTCTCAAGGTTATATAGACTGTGTTAAGAATTTGTAGTAATCTGGAGCTTGTTCAGCATTCCAAAAAAAGAACTCAATCTTTAATAAAGAGAAAAAAGGTAAAAAAAAAATCTATAAACCTATGAAATATGGTGGAAACTTTGTGCTCCTAAATATGGTGAAAACTCCAAACTAAAATTCTGTACCACACAAAGAATAACCACACCTACAGTCTATATATGCCCAATATATAAACTCAGTAACTACATGAGCCATACCCTCAAACACAAAAGTGGACATTTACACTCCCACCAATCATTCATGATTTCTATAAACTTTCTAAAACCATAAATTTACCATTACTTCTTCCTTTTCCATTCCTGTTACCCATTTTCACCTTAATCTTCCTCATTAAACCATCATCGTTAATGGTGGTCTCGACCCCTTTTGCCAATTTGTTCCACATCTCTTGTGCTTGATAGGCTGCTAGTTTACATTTAAATGTTATGTAGCAGCTATACCCATAATAAGGGCACTTAATGTAACTGAAAAAAATGTAGTTCTGTTTAGAGATGACACTATGTTGTCGGGTGGCACTATATTGAACAGTTGACGAGACTTTGTGTGGATCTTTCACAGCCCCACCCCCTAAAAATGTATCTGTGACTTGCAGGCCGGAGCTATTTGTCCGTTAGTTGTGGGGGGTGCTGGGCCTTGATGGAAGGCTGAGCTTGTTTCTGGGTGGAACCATGATAGGAGAATATTCTCAGAAAGTGATGGCCTCCCGCTGGCAAGGCCTGATATGATTCGGGGTAATAGGGCGAGGCAATACCTTTTCCCTATGCAACAGAAGAACAGGCAGCAGAAGCATGCAGCTTCACTTTTCCTTGTTCAAGCTGATTCCAAGGCACAAGCACTGACTGCTCCAAGGACAGCAATGTAGCTGGGCTGAGAAACTGCTGGAGAGACGACTGACCCAGTCTGCAGGGCCAGAGAACACTCTGTGTCTTCAACACGGTGGAAGGATGGTTCCACTTGAAGAGCTACATACAGCGAATGAATTTCTATGTAGTCACGTTTCACTGCCAAGAAATTTTCATCTGGTACATCAGACAAAATGGCTTATTGTCAAGTGCTTTTTGGCGGCCTTCTTGCTCAATGGGCAGAAGTCTTATAGTTTGAATCCTAGCCCAACCACGTGTGTGCTTGAGCAAGACACTCAAATGCTAGCTCCCCAGGTGCTGCATATGGCTGCCCACTGCTCCCCAAAGGGGATGGGTTACATGCTGGGAAGTCATTTCCCTATGGGATTAATAAAGCACAAAAAACAGGATTACACATTATTCAATTATTCAGCGTGATGCACTCACAGCACAAATTCATTATAATGCAGGTAAATCCTTGACTGTTCATTGCGCTGTAAGGTCTGTGAATCCTTGTTTTGTGCGATGTCTTAATTTTCTAAAATAAATTGTCAAAATAACCAATGGTGGTCTCATTAATATATTTAACAACCACTCTTAATTTACATTAGCGAAACCACATTTTAACGGAGCAACAACACAATTAAAATAAATTCTGTGAAAAATTATTTGAAAATGAAGTGGTATGCTATTTTCCCAAAATCCTGCACCATATTTGTGAAGATAATGGATGTTTTGAGATGCTAAAATGCCATAATACAAACCTAAAATGAGACAAAGAGCCTGGGCACCATGTAACCCAAATCCACGAGCGAACCGCTGGGCTCACAGACAACAGCCCACACGTGGTACAGCTGCCTTGCGGTGTTACTTTTTCCGTTGCTGATGTATGCTTTGCTGCGGGTGGGCACCATCAGAGGCTACGTGAGGTAAGACTTTCCTGTGCTCTGTTACGCTCCAGGATCACAGAAAACAGAACCAAAAACAGCAAGACTTCCCTTGTGTCTACAGTGCTGCGTCTAGCTGAATGTCTCATCTTGGGCTGAGATGCTTCCCCTGTTTTCCATACATGGATCTTTTTTGTTAGGAAAAGGCTGGATAACAGTTTTAAGCTTATTGCTTTTTAATTAATTACATAAAATATTTTTTAAATATGTAATTACTTTGCTTTAAAGCATAGGGAAGGTGTAGCCAGATATTTGAATTGAAGGGGCCACTCTTCCTATTCACATCAAAATGTTTTACTTTTTAAAAAATTGGTGGTTTAAAATTAAAAAAAAAAAACATCCTAGCATCATAGGACATGTTCTTGTGTTAATTTCTCATTATATTTGCCATTCAGTGTCAGATGATTTAAGAAGTCTTCACTGTGACATTTATATTAAAAGAGACACTGGCACAAATTTGTCTTTAATCCTCTGTGTCTCCTCACTCCTTGGTGACAGGGAATTATACTGCCCAGCGACAGGATCCTGTGGCATCTGCTAAATAATCGTGGAGTTCAGCCTGACTTAAAAAAACAACATGAAACACTCACAAATCTCCACACCCCCCCCCCACACACACACCCATACACACACACACACACACACACACACACCCACACACACACACACACACACCGGCCACTTTATTAGGTACATCTGTTCAATTGCTTGGTAAGACAAATTGCTAATCAGCCAATCACATGGTAGCAACTCAATGCATTTAGGCATCTAGATGTGGTGAAGACAACTTGCTGAAGTTCAAAACGAGCATCAGACTAGCTGGTCTGAGTATTTCAAAAACTGCTAATCTACTGGGATTTTCACGCACAACCATCTCTAGGGTTTACAGACAATGGTCCGAAAAAGAGAAAATATCCAGTGAGTGGCAGTTGTGTGGACGAAAATGCCTTGTTGATTGTCAGAGGTCAGAGGAGAATGGGCAGACTGGTTAGAGATGATAGAGATGATATATATAATATTTATTATTATTTTTTTCTTCTCTAAATGGCATTTTCCACTAAAAACAACAGTTCCAATTCCCTAACACATTGTTTTATTCAAACACATAGAAATTATTTAAAAAAATTTCCCCAAAATAGCTGCTGGTCTTTATATTTACATTGTATTACCACTGCCCTTGGGCTAACTGGCTGAGTAAAGACAAAATGCTTTTATAGCAACTCAGTCCAGCAGTCTTTCCATTCTGTGGTTGACCTTCCAAACAGTGAACAGCAGAGACTTTTGCAGGAGAATAAAACATACCTTGTTATGGCTACACTCCTGCCTCTTTCTGACACCGCTCTCCTCCAGTCCCAGTTATGCAAAGAACATGCGTTCCAAATCCCTCACTCTCTGACTATGACAGGGAGAATAAGTGCACTATAGTGGCTTAATTTTCCTTTTAATGGAAAAGAAATCATCAACATACAGACTGAATATCTTGTAACAGCTTCACATGGACACAAAGCCTGTTTGGTTGGTTTTGAAAACCATGGGAGCGAGACCAAGTACTGGAAATGCACATTTCAGTTCCTCGCATGTACAGTTATCACCAACTCACTGAGCTGGCCTGAAATGTATTTAATGAACCAGATGCTTGAGGAGTGCCTTTATAAAAAGTTACCTAAAATTACTGCAGTCACAGCAGGAATCTCACATTCTTGGCTCAGAGATCCTACAACAGCAACAACGACATATTGAAAAGGGTTCAATGTAATTTCCATGCCTGGGAATGACTCTAACGCTGTGCTTATGGGGCCTGGAAGGAGATGTAAATAAAAGTTCCTTTGTTTGTGCTTCTCTGCCCATTGTAATAAGGAATCCATTTAGGAAAGTTCATGAGCTCCGTAGCGTATTCTCAAGACACACACTGCAGTGAATCTGGGCCGCACCAACTCCTTCCTGAATGCTAAAACAAATGATACATAAAAAGATTAAACTATGTTTCAGTAATTTTATAATATTCTTATTCACTTATACAAATAAGTCAAGCCAATTACTGTAACCTAAAATAGTAGAAACTAATTTACATATGGATGCGATGAAACACTGTCCTGCCCATGGTGCATACTAGGTTGTATTGTTTTGTATCCAGGTTACCTGTGACTCTGTAGAGGATAATCAGGTGGAAAATTAATTAGCAATTACGCACTTTTTTTTTTTTGCAATGCAATTCGTTAATTTATTAATAAGAAATTATCACATTTTTCAGTGAGCTAACATTTTCACTGCAAGAAGACATTCAGAATCAAAATCATCTTTATTGCCAAGTATGTTGAACACAAAAGGAAATTGACTCAAATTCAGTGGTTCTCAGTGTGCTTTGTAAGTATACCTCCAAAACTGTCTACATAAGTGGGAAATAACTTCACAATATTGTCTTTTATCATTTTAGTATATATGTAATCATCATACTACTATATGTTAGTACCAGGAGCTGCTGTGGACCTAAGTGTAATTCCTCATGTGTGTGAGCACACTCGTTGAACATAAATCTGACTCCAATACGACCCTTTTAAGATGTTATCACACAGAAATGTGGCACTTACATCTCGGCCACACTTAATCTCTAACAATCCAGCAGGAACCAAAACCAGTACAAACAAGGCTGGAGGATGTTTACATGAACAGGGTGAATATTTTCTCGACCCTGCATTATCATTGTCCTTCAACAGCTTTTACAATTAAAAAATTTTTTCAATATATATTGGAAAGTGCATTAGCATCTCTGCACAAACACCAGTGTGCGGGAAAGGCAGGTTGAGTACACAAACTCACAAATGCACCTATCAAATGAAGTATCTAATGCCTGGTTTACATGTCTGAACTGATGCCCCATTTCTAAGTCATTCAGGATTTTGGGTGGTCTCATTACTTTCCCATTCATAGGTCCCAGATAAAGAGATAACCACTATTCTTCACTTAATACTCTGTAAACAGGTAACATATAACCCAATATTAATGTTTAAATGCACAAATTTTGCTTGTTAAAACGTTTCATCGTGAGATTGTTTAACCCTAGAATCCTTCATGTCAAGTGACAATTACAGGGATTTAATTCCTATCAAGAATATGGGAAGAGTTCAGCTTTTTCAAAATACAGCAAATGGTGCAATGAAATGGCTAGCATGTTATATAACCTCTATAACTCAGCTAACTTAGTATGTTTGACAGTTTATGTCATTATTAAAAAACAAGTGATTACCATAGCTGCACATGTGGAAAATCTTTATAAATGGTACAACAGTAGTTCTGCTACACCTGCAATGACCTTGGTCTAATACTTTACCAGTTTACAATATTACTGCCCTTGCCCTTCCTTTCCACATTAAGTGTCATTTAATATCTGATCCAGAGTAGGAACTGACAAAAATCTTAACAAATCTTAGGTACTTTCACAAAAACAAAACGCAGCCTGCAATGCTGTCCTTGTAACTGATTTACCGTTGACCCAGTGAAAACGTGCTTTCTATTTGATACTGCTGTGAATTCCTGCATAGGGCCACCTCCACCTGCGGCTGCACAACTCCCATTACCGAGACCACAGCCGTGCGCTGTTCAAAACGAAATCCCGGGCCAGCTGTTTTCACAGCTGCCGACAGAGTTTTGTTACGCACACCTTTCCACAGTGGTTTGTGCGGACATGTGCACGATACTTTAATACACGGTTCTGGCTTCTTAGCTGCAATTCAGCAGCATCTGGACAGCGTACACTCCTGAACGGACCGAGTTAGCACTTCGGAAAAGGAATTTAATAACCTCATTTTTTGTTCTTTATTAAATGTCGCAGTGCTCTGAGAACTGGTTTCGCCTTTTTGTTACCGATTCGCTTTGTATTTTAAGTACAGCGCGACTAAATAATTAATATTTTGATAAATAATTATTACCTAGTTTGCCAAGCAAGTATCTTTAATCGATCGGTAAATGTTAAAACAAAACTGTGCACAAAACTGTGCGAAACACATATTGAAACATATATAAACACGTAACCCACGGTTGATCTTTTACAGACAAAACCCATATTTGTTCTTGCATACACAAGAGCACCTTTCTACTCTACCACTAGCCCTGGACTGCATGAGGGAAGTGATGTAAATGACGTGGTTCTTACACAGCCCTGTTACACAATATAAACGGGACACTGACAGCAGCACACCTGGTGCTGAAGACTGGGCAGGAGGGTACACGTTTGTCTGGAGTAAGTAGGCAACCAACCACGGGCTGTAATCCTAAAAAAATATGTTTTTCCTGTTAAAAATCTATACTTAAAATTGCCTAAATGTATGCTTGCATACAATTTTTACGTTTTGTAGTTAACTAGTAATCAAATAGTTTTATTTCAGTCTTTACTGTAAAAATTTAATAGGGTTTAGATATGTTATAAATTGTTCATATAACTCAAGATTTACATGCTACTTAAATTCTGATGCCATTAGTGATCAACGTGTATGCGTCTGTATGTATCAGGCAGCAGCAATGTCATCAACGTGTCTCTCGGTTTAACAATATATTATAAATCTGCGGAACATTAAAATTCATTTTTAAACTGGGTGACACTGATTAATCAGGCAAGGTGAAGCTGTAGTGCGCGCAGAAAGAGCACGTACGGAAAGGGAAGCCGGGACGGCTGACCTTCAAACCATGTGGCAGCGGAGCGGACGCGCGCAAACTGCGCGCTCGTGTGTGTGCTAAACATAGTTCGCAACATTTTTACATTTTATTATAAAACGCTGAGTTTAAATTAAAAT
The DNA here is from genome assembly GCA_025773905.1 of Chitala chitala. Taxonomy (NCBI): domain Eukaryota; kingdom Metazoa; phylum Chordata; class Actinopteri; order Osteoglossiformes; family Notopteridae; genus Chitala; species Chitala chitala. Next base: position 9,931 of record JABJVR010002332.1, read on the forward strand.
GTTGGCATTAAATTATTATCAACATATAATAGCAGCAATGCATCTCATATATGAACGTTTTTTGCCCTGCACTTTTCAGTCTACAGTATATGGTGATGTTTTATAGTCTTTTGATGAAATGGTAGTATGCTATATGTAGTACACTCAGAATTTATTGACATGTATTTGAAATTGTAAGGTCGTTTATGGCAATGGAAGGCAGTTTTGCCGATTGCCCAGAGCCTTTCGTGTCCTTGGAGGTCGTGAGGGAGGGACAGGACGTGTCCTTCCTTTTCTGTCTAGCTTTGCACTCAACTCCTGTTAACTCGCACGTAGTCTAAACATTTTTATTTTGCTTTACACCGTGACACAGTTTGGTGCCATGACGGTTAATGGTCTCGCTGCTTGGTGGTCTTAAGCATTAAGGAGAGCTAAGTGGGTAATTTTAAATTTTGCTGCTTATATAATTTTTAAAGTGGTGTACAGTGTGAAGGCAAAAACGTAAGGGTGTGTGTTGCATTTTAAACGATATGTAATGCAGTATTGTAGTATATTGGGTTGAGTTTTAGATATGTGTATTTTGCGTATGATAATGCACTCCGCATGGTTCTTTTTGGGGCTTATTTCTTCTCCTGAAGCGACGATCCTTTCGGCAAGCATGCACCGTAGTTTCCAGATGTTCCACTGTCATGTGTGGATACAGTTGCCGTTGTTTGAACATTGGCATGCATTACAGAGAGTCCTTGTACATTTTAATTTGTTACTGTTTGTTGCCCACCTCCTCTCAACTGTTCAGGGCAGTTTTAATCACCCAGTTGTTCCTTCTTATCGCTCCCTGAATAACTTCGGGAGCTGATTTGGTCCTGAAACAACACTACAGCGTGACGTTCATATGATCTGCCCCAGTGGGAAAAGAACGTGTTCCCCCCCCCATCTCTACCCTTCAGGTCTTTTTTTCAGGGGCTTAATACTTTAATGCCCACACTTGGTGCTGTTTTTTTCCCAGGCATTCAACATGTACTGTTATATAATTTAAATTATTAGAGACGATATATGTATTTGATTGCTGTATGATAAAAGTGCTACTGTCTCCTAAGCAGTGTGTCAGTAGCTGTGTGGTACAAACCTGCAGGTGTGCAGTGCTGAGACTTTCACAGTGGTAATAAAGGCTCCATAGTAACAGCTACAGAACTGTAAATTGAGCTGGGACAATTCTTTGCCATGATCCTTTGAACATGATGTGTATTATTAACCTACACAATGGAGGTAGTAAAAAATGCAGTGTGTGTGTGTGTGTGTGTGTGTGTGTGTGTGTAATTTAATTTTTAATTAGCTAATGGTCCTTGGAGAAGGATGAGACTTTGGGTCCTGTGAAAGTTGCTTCCTATTTAATGAGGGAGCAGTGATGGGACCCGAGTTGTGTCTGTGCGCTTCTTTGCAGGGTGTGACCTTGTACGTTTCCTTATCGCTTGTACACATGTGTTACTACAAGCCCGTCACATTAGTATTTCGGGTGTGGAGAGATTGAACAGTGTCCAAGTTGGGACTGAAAGTAAATTGTTCGGGGGATTGGGGCTGTTTCCTTTCAGTGGCTTTCTTTTCTTGGTCATTTAGTTGGAATTTGTTCTTAAGTGAGTGTGCATGGACTAAGGAGTTCACTCTCTTGAGAGAAAACACCTGCAAATAGAGTTTTCTTTATAATTTTGTGCATTTTAAAGTTGAACAAAAGGAAAGTGACCACCACTGTTTTAAGATGAAAACACAGAAGGTATGAATAGTTTAGTATTGAGCAGATTTTTTTAGAATTGTAGAAAAACCTTATTGTTAAAATAGGGGAAAATTTGTACCTGTATGAATAGTTAACATTGTAGAACAAAGCCTCAAACTTTTGAGAACTTTTTAACACCCAGAGTGGAAATGTTCTTGGAAATGATTTCTATATTTTTTAGTTTTATTTGAATGATTCACATTTTCTGTTCTTTAAAATTGTTCCTCAAATGAGCTCTTTTTGATTCCTGCCTTGTTGTTATTTTCTTTTGTGGAATACATTGTACACATAGTGACATTAGAAAGACCTTATGATCTTATATTATATATTATCATATTTTTGGCCGTTGCCAAGGTTTCCATTGAAGTGTTTATTTTGTTCTGAAACATTGTAATTGATGGCAGATCTATTCTGTTCAAAGCATTGACTTAATTTTTTTCTTTCAGACATAAAAAAAAAAGTAATGGACCAAGCGAGGTCAACAATATCCAAAATAGTAAGTACATGTAAAATATTGATGGGCAGCTGACTTAAAAAACATATGTTTGTTCATAATATTGATGGAAGTGCTTATGTATGGTGCTGCATTTTGGCCATTTTTTTGTCCTGAAAACTTTACTTTTAAATTATTAAAATATTCAGTAATTTATAGTTAATATGATTTATGAGTACTACAGTGATCCCCATTGGCTGGGCACTAGCCTTTTTGATCGGTAAATTCTGTAGCTGCTACACCACCTGCTGGTGTTCAGTGTAGGGATTGCATCTTATCCCTGTGCCTGGTGGGGTTTTGCAGTTCAATGGAGAACCACGTTCCTACACACGCTTTAACCTGACTCAAAACATGGAGGGCGAGAACAGCCAGGTGGAGATGAAACTGTCCTCCGATATGGATGAGGAGACCGGGAACTCCACAGGGAAGCACTTCAACAGTAACTCCAACCAGAATCATAAGCAGGAGAAGATCCTTTTCAAACCCCAATGCACTGCCCGCAACCTCTGCTTCCTGGTCATCGCTGCTCTCCTCGTCTTCCTCATTGGTAAGTTACCTGCCCCACTCTTGCCTGGTAGTTTCATTTCTGTACTGGTCTTATTCGAGTTTGTTGAAGTGGTGTAAGGCAACATTACAGGTCTACTGAGACACTGGCATAATTAGTCTGGCTAACCAGGGTCTGCTTTCGGGTCTTTCAGGATACCTCATTGGGTTTCTGGCTCACCATAAGCAGGCTAAGGAGATGCCAGCATGTTCTTCATGCTCCGTTTTGGAGCAGCCAGAGGAGCCGAAGAGGGTTGATGCTGAACCGGAGCTGGACTGGGAAGGGATCAAGGCTCTTCTAGCAAACAAGCTCTCATCTGAGCGATTTGACACTGCCTTCAGGTCTGGTAGCTCCGCTTCCTGCTCCTCAGTCATAGCCCACACAGTTTTTAAAAATGAGCAAACAAGCAATTAATTATTTCAGTAGCCGAATCAGTTTTAAATCTGACAAAATGACCTGTGTGTCATGACACTTTAATTTTGGGAGCATTAAAAAATACAATTTTAATTGTGGGCATGAGTAATAAAGCTGTAGCATGTAGCCTATAAAAATGTAACAACACGTGCCATAATTTAAATAATTGCAGTTCATTGTATTACCGCAAGGCCTTGGGATTAAAATTTTTTGAGTAACCTTAGTTTGGCACGATTTACACTGTGGAATGACACAGTCGCAATACCTGCGCGGTCTGCAGCTGGTAGGTGTAAGTCTGGTTTCGCTTCTGCATTACTTTGCTATTTTGACCCCGCGACGCATGCAGGGAGTACACCCGCGACAGCCACGAGGCGGGAACGGACGGCGACGAGTTTCTGGGCACGCAGGTGTTCAACAGCTTTGAAAAGAACCAGATGAGCCCCTGGACCGATGTGCACTATGTCAAGCTTCAGGGTCCTCCAGTGTCGGGCACCAACAAGATCTTATTCAAGGGGGAGGTTATAACTCCCCGAGGCTATGCTGCCTACAGTTCCAATGGAACTGTGCAGGTGAGTACACGATCTGCAGAGTGGCAGGTCTTTGTATTGGAAATGAGTTTGTCCCGTGGCTCCTCTGTTAATAAACCAGCCGCTGCATATTTGGCCAAGGGGAATTTTTTTTTTTTGCCCATTTCTTCATTTCGTAAAGTCAACCTTGTGAATCATCCCACAGGGTCGGCTGGTGTACGCACATTTTGGCAGAGAGAATGATTTTATCCATCTGAAGGATAAAGGAATAGACCTCACAAATAGTGTTGTTCTACTTAGGGCTGGAAAATTGAGTTTTGCTGAGAAGGTAAGTTAAGTTTTTCGACCCTTGTTATTTGTGTGCGCACTTCATTTTTATTCAGTGTAATTATTTAAGGTTATAAAAAAACTTGTTTTATATGAAAGAGGGCAGAGTTGTTGACCTGTGTGGGAACGGAGAAATTTGAATCCTTTAATAATGTTGTGTAGGGTTTTTAAATGGAACTGGTAAAGCCACATATTTAGAGGACCTGAGGGTGTGTTTGAATCAACGCAGGTGTCGAACGCTGCAAAGCAGAAAGTGGCTGCGGTGCTCATCTACCCGGACCCAGCCAATTACAGGCTACAGGGCGACACGGAGCTTTACGGTCACGTGAGTTCTGCCACAAACAATCCACCATGCCTACAGAGCTGGTACCTGGTGGTCCCGAAGGCTCTATATAGTTATTGTCGCAACTCGCACTGATGGTCACTGTTATGTTGTGTCTCCTTTCAGGTGCACCTGGGCTGTGGGGACCCCTATACACCTGGATTCCCTTCCTTTAACCACACACAGTTTCCTCCAGCCCAGTCGTCAGGCCTCCCCAGCATCTTGGTCCAGACCATCTCAGCCAATGCAGCTGCCACACTCTTTCGGTGCGTCTCTCTGCCCACTTGTTTAACTTTAGGGACCCATAACATGCTTCAAAATGGCAAACGTTTTTCACACATTCCCAATGTTGTGTATCACAGCTTTTGGGATTTTATGTGATTTACTTTGTTTTACATTGTGTGTGTGAGAAAGAAGAAATGAAACTGAAGACGTAAATGCCACAATGGTTGGGTTTTTTTTTTTTTTAACACAAGTTGAACACTTGAAAGATGATTAGTTAAGTGAATCATTTAGATAACGGTTTAAGAAATGCAGATTTGAGCAGCTGTTGGAAGTTTTAGTCCTAACAAAATCTTAGTTCTCAAATTAAGTGCAAATGGGGGAACGAAAAATGAACTTAATTGCGTATATACTGGCATATTTTTGGTAAACTGGATAAGATGTACTGGTGGGTGTATGGTAGAGTGGGAACCGCTACAGTAGAAATCTCCTGGACGTCAGGACAAGAGTCTGATTAGCTGCCTAAGTGAGGGATCAGGGTCTTTGGCTCAGTGGGCTAATCCTTTTGCTCTGAGGGGACTGTGAGGCCCGTTTGAATCCGGGTAGATTCGCCCCTGTTGCCCAAGGTGGAATACCTTGGTTAAAAATAAATACAGTTTGACAGAACACAAAGCATTACCATAACCAGCTGTGGGGGGGTGGGTAGGATGGTAATTTTAAACTGTACTGGGATGTATCACCTCTTTGATGGCACTTTTTGGTGGTTCTTCATCTCCTGACACAGGGGGATGGGTGGACCAAATGCCCCAAACATGTGGGAAGAAGGCAGACTGCAGGGTATCACCTACAAACTGGGTGGGGACAACAGTACCGTCACTGTGGAGGTCAACAACAATCTCATGGAGAAGAGGATTCACAATGTGTTTGGAGTCATAAAGGGATTTGTGGACCAAGGTGATGGGCTGAACCTGAGTTTCTTTTGTGTGTGTGTGTGTGTGTGTGTGTGTGTGTGTGACACTAAAAGGTTGTTCTGACCTGCTTTTAAAGAGAATCCTGTGGTTTAGAAACCCAGGCTACTGTGGTTCATATGCCCTTCAATTTAAAGTGTTTTCACTATATACGAGCGAATTACATTGCCTTACGGTGCACACTCTTTGATTCAGGTTTTTTCCTTTTTTCCTTTTCATTAGATCGATATGTTGTGATTGGTGCCCAAAGAGACTCTTGGGGGCCTGGCTTTTCCAGGGCGACTGTGGGCACCACTCTCTTGGTAGAACTGGCTTGGGCCATCTCAGACATGGTGAAAAGGGGTAAGCAGGGTGGGCCCTTGGGGAGAGAAGGTGGGGAGAGAACAGAATCAACAATACAAACACCATACGTTGGTTTAGCTCAGTGGTTAGTTGTGTTACCACAGGTTTTGAACACTCTGAGTGCTGTGGGTGTGATTTCAGATGTGGGCTTGTGTGCAGTTTCCGCTTATGTCAGCTTTCTGCTACAGCACCTGCAGATGGTTAAAAAGGGCGGGCGTACGTGTGTCTTTTTGGCCAGCCCTTTAAATGTCAGTTGATTGTGACGCTTATTAAGTCATACTGGGGAAGCAGGTAATGTTGTGATGGCATAGTAGTCACAAACCTTGACTTGTAACTTGGAAAAATGCTTGTTCATGTCAGCAGCTGCCCTGGTACAGTAACTTCTGAGCAATGTACTTACTCTGAAATGCTCCAAAACAAATGGCCAACTGTTGAAGTGGTAATAAGTCACACGCACTCACCCATGTAACATTTGTGTTTGTTGTAGATGGATTCCGACCAAGGAGGAGTATTATTTTTGCAAGCTGGAGTGCTGGAGAGTATGGAAGTGTTGGCGCCACCGAGTGGTTGGAGGCAAGTATAGCATGGTTAATACCTTGCTGGATGCAGTTTGCCGTCTTTGCTTTAAGGCATCAAGTTTATATTGTTTCTTTGTATTTTTATTTAGGGATACTTGTCTTCACTGAACCTGAAAGCCTTTGCATACATAAACCTTGATGCCCCAGTTAGAGGTAAGAGGAGTCTCCCCCTACCTTTTTTTTTCTTTTTGACAAAACACATGTATTTAAATTTTATGTACTCCCCTTTTTATAGGTGACCAGACATTTGTGGCATCTGCAAGTCCACTGTTGAATAAGTTGTTGGCAGAGGCATTGAAACAGGTACATGTAGTTAGTTGTGCGTTGGCTAGTTTGTGCAGTTCTGTCGTAATGTACAGCTACTTTCAAAATGTTATTTTCCTGTCAATACTCAGGTACCCAGCCCTCTAACCTCAGTAGGAAAAAAGCTGTATTCTGATGTGGCCAAGACAGACTTTGAGACAGAAGTGTGAGTACCCTTCTCATACTCCTTTATTGTACTTTTGCTACCTCTGTTGCCAGCATAAAGCTGCCAGGTGAAAAAATGAATAATACAAATTCCAAACATAATGGTATAGGCTTACATTAAGGTTGTAAATTGGAGAGGTAGGTCCATCTATGTAACTGTATATGTAAAAAATGTTTTTTTTTTTTCCAAATTTACTTCAGGGTTGCTTCTGGAATTGCATACAAGTTTCTAATTTAGCATACATAATATTTTACCCTTCCTCTAAAAAAACTGTGGCAAATTGTATAGCTGTTTTCCCCCATTTGTTTTTAAACATGAGCCCAATGTATTCATGATGGGTGGGGCCATTGTTCTGATCTAAATTCTGGCTTTGTGTTGCGTGGAGCCAGCCTGTTAACACAAGTCTTGACTGTGGTTTTATTTTTCAGCATGAAACCCATGCAGATTGATGATGCTGCCTACCCCTTTGTTGCTTTCTCTGGCATCCCTTCAATCTCCTTCTATTTTGCAGGCAACAAGGTTAGTAAAAATGCTGCAGAACTAATTGGGGAAAAATGGGCTTGATACATCAGTTCTGTTAATCAGAATTTTGGGTAATAAAAAGTCTGTGTCTGTGGTGGGTTGGTGCCCCGCCCTGGGTGTCCCCTGCCCTGCGCCCTATGTGCTCTGGGATGGGCTCCAGGTTTC
>JABJVR010002333.1:0-17570 GCA_025773905.1 Chitala chitala
CCCCCCCCCCCCCCCCCCCCCCCCCCCCCCCCCCCCCCCCCCCCCCCCCCCCCCCCCCCCCCACCACCCCACCCCCCGCCCCGCATGAGCTGGATAGTGCAGGCGCTGGACAGCCCGTGCTTTTAAAAGAGTGGAAGAGAATGAATGTCTCAGCTCTGTGAGGAGTCTGTTGTGCATAGTCAGTAAAGAATAACAAACTGATTGGAGAGCACGTTCAGATCCAAGTGTCACTGCCCTAATTTGATTAAATTTTTTGAATGCCCAGTGTCTGCCTCACATCTTGCTTGTGTATGCCTGAGAGTCATGTGCCCTTGCCTGTGCTGCATTTTGGCACAAAGTGGATGTCTTTTTTTTAAACAGCAGTTTATTTTTTTAAGTCCTGAAACTCCCTACCCGCACAGACACACTCAAAGAACTCGTTCTTATGTGGATATGGCCTTGTGCACATAATGTGCATGTGTGTTGAAACATGTATACATGTGTGTTGATATGGATGAATACATACAAACAGAGGAACATTCTCACACACACATACACAAACATCCATGTCTGCACACTCATGCATGCAGCCCCCCCACACACACACACAATATATTATTGCAGAGGAAGAGTGGTAGCTGGCATTTTCTGGCACCAGGCTGTTAGTTAATGCTGGCATCTTCTGACTCCAGGGACTGAGGGTCTTCACTCTTCTTCTTGCCTCCCTTTTTCTCAGAAATAATTCACAGCCACATATTCTACTCTCTCCCCTTTGCACTACATGCCTGGCAGAGTGGCTGTGTGGAATACACAGATGGCTGTGCCCTTACAAATGCCATCAAAGTCTGTTGATTTACAACTGACTGCCACCTTCCAGAATAATCTTGTTGTGTGTACAGTCGAACATTTTGTTTTTGCAAAATCCAACTTTGTCTGACAAAAAAAAAAAAAAAATCAAACAAAACAGCAAAAGGTTGGACATTCAAGGTAGTTATGTGCCGACTATACTGTATACAAGGCATAAACAAAAGCATTTTGGATTGTAGCGGTTGTAATAGAAGAGATTATGTTAAAAAAGAAAAAAAAACCATGGTTAAGAAAGGCTGTATATTTTATTTGAAAGTTGTAGATTTATTTGCCTGAATTAATCCGCAGTACTTTTGCGTTCGGTCACATAAATTGACTCCTTTCATAAACACTATTTTATGGAAACATGTCTACAGTTGTCAGATGTTTACGACAGTTATAACAAACACTATTGCCTGGGGAAGAAGGCAGCTGATGGATCAGATTGTTATTTATCCAACATGTGGCTTTACAGATGATAAGCGTGAGTGTACACAGAGTCTAGGTTCTGCTCTTGTGTCGGTAGCTGCTGACAGTCGGTCACTAGACCCCGTGCAGAGAATCAGGTGCTTCTGTTGGCAGTGGGATGGACTTCTTGCCAGAACACACACTGATTTCCCAGCTTGTTTTCTCTTGATCCTGTCAGGCTTTGGCGTTGTTTAGCACTGTCTGTTCCACACGGCTACGACTTTGTCATGTCTAAAATGTCAAGTAGATGTTGGGCATGCTTGAAAATATCGCAGCTGATTTCAGTCGGTCATTGATGTTAGCACCAAGCTAAATGCCGTTAAAGGAAGTTAATACAAAAGCCGACCAGTTCTCTGCTGTTTTAACATTTTTGACAAGCAGTTCTCTTCTGTGTTATTTTTGTTTCCCTTGTAATTTGATGCTTTGTTTTAATGGCGCTCTTTGTAGTTGAATTTCCACTGGTGGCGAAAAGGCCATCTTATTCCATGGTCAGGTGGACCGTGTCCATCCTTTCATGGCTGAACAGAGGAGCCTTGTCCTCTCACCTGTGTCTGGGTGAAATCCATGTTGAATGTCACGCTTGTTTGTGGGCTGTTTATGTGCCTGTTCTTTCAGCATTGTGTGTAGATGTCCACCCATGGTACTGTGAGGGGGCTGCAGTGTTGGTTGTGGTTGGAAGGGGTGCAGCAGACAACAGAGCTGTGAGGGCAAAGCCAGGGGATTGACACATACAGACTACTTAGCGTATCAAACTGCCATGTTTGTTGTGGGTCCAGAAAAATCCATGAGCAGCACGCCAATTGGAGTGAGTTTTGAGAAATTGATCGTTTCTGTTATGTAACATGTCAAGGAACACGAGACACATGGCAGTTCTACTTTGCCACTTTAGCCATTGAATAGAGTTTCCTGCTGCTCCAGTGATGCCAGCATTAGCATTTGTTTGCTGAGGTAAGAGTTTGATGTTTATAGTGCTGGAATTTTTAACAGATCTTATATTTAATTTGATTAATTAGTCTGCTGGAGGATACAGTGAGTACTCTTCTAGAGTCTTCAGCACATAACCTTCTGGTCATTACCAGCTTCCTTAGCTGCCGTGGGACCAGTTGTCCTAGTTCATCTGGTTTGGTTCAGTCAGATATTTGCTGTCTTATGTAGGTACTTTTGGGGCAATGCTACTAAGTATTTGTTTTTGAAAGAGGGACCTCTAAATCTTGCATGATATACCGTGTTCTTTGTCAGCGAAAGTAGTGGCTATTTGACATAAGGAGCACCTTATGTGAAGAGCAGGGAGGCACTTGAGGTTTCTCACATCATGTGTGATAGACAAAGGGACATTGTAGAATTTTGTTTGCAACACATTTGATCGGAGGAATACCTGTTTTTCAATAACTTTTATATGGTTTTGAAGTGTCATAGACTAAGACAGCACCGTTTCCTCATTTGTAGAAGAAAGTGTTGGTTTATGGTCATGCAGGAAACCTGGTACTTGTATAAATGGGAACTGTAAACAAAGCTTTGTCAAACGGAATTCTAAAGATTTTAAAACAGCAGGAGGAACAGGAACCTGGAAATCAGAAATATGGAAATGGATTTTGCTCTATGCTTGTAGGAGCACAGTCCTGGGCAGGGGTGAGACCACATGGGTACTAAGTGCCATCATGTGTAATTTAGCTCCCAGAAATGCATTTTCTGGAAGATATGGAGCCAATCGCAGGTGAGCACTGTACCCTTTGATACAGCCATAGGAAATTCTTGGTATACGTTTACCAACGCCTCTAGGATGAAATGCTCAGGCATAACATTTCAGAGGTCCTTGTGGGACTTAGAATTGTGACCTTCCTGTGTGCCTCATTTTGTTTCCTGTCATTAACCCATTTTGGGTAATAAGCGGCGGACCTGCTGCAGCAGCCTCCGTGCCCAGTTCCTCTGCTCGCCAGGCGCATGGAAGTGGCCAGATCAGCAGCCCCGGGGTGCCCCCAGTCCAGCTGGCACCGTGGGAGCTCTGCCTCGCCCCTTCCCGTCTGCTCACCTTTCTCCATGGACCTGCCGTCTGCTCACACTTCACTGTCCTGGGAGCCCTTTTCAGTGTTATTCTGCTTATTACCTCTGTGCCTCAGCGCATGTCCTAAAGGCCAGTCACAGGCTGTTCTTGGAAGCTCTGTTGGGTGCATCCTGGCTTCCATGTTTATACCTGGGTGCTAATGCCTATGTCATGGATGTTGAATGACAGAGAGCCCTTGGAGTTGAAGTGACTGACAAATGTTTTAACTAAATAAAATTTAAAAGTAGTATTTTTTTACCGTGAATTCCTTCCCCCGTACTCCTTTGTGTTTTTGTACTTTTTTTCCGTGTTTAATAAACTGCAGCTGCTTTGGCTAGTCTGTGTCAACAGTTCAACTCGTGTCAGTTTCCACAGACACTGAAAATTATTATATTGCTTTCAGTGGTGAAATTTCTGCTTGTGTTCTTTTTGCTAATGCTGTTGCTGGTTTCGTGTTTTTTAATGTTACACTGTCTGTACCATAAATGCTTATTTTCAGAAATTGACAAAAGAAGCAGAGTACCTGCTGTTTTCCAAACACGATTTCCCTTTCCTCATATTCACCAACATTATACTGGTAAACAAAGCAGTCCCGCTCAGCACAGAGCTGCAGTAATGAAGGCCTCGTGAGCGGCCGCCTTTACTGACGGCTCCCGAACTCACACTTTGCAGTTTGCCTTGTTCGAATTGTTCCCACGCAGTTCTGGAGACCCGATATTCCCGTGTTTGTTTGCCGTGTGCATCGACGTGTCGTGTTCACGTGTGTCCCTGTTCCCGCCTCTCGCCTTTTCACTTTGTGTTCATGAAGCTGGCTGCTCTCTCGAAAAATTTGAATAACCTTAAAGGACCATTTGGACCAAATGGGGAGGGGGGAGGTGACCAATGGGGAGAGTGAGCAGGTCAGAGGAGGAGGAGGAGCTGAAGTGTGTGCATGTCGTATCTGTTGCATGTACACACAACAGCATTGCTAGTGTGGGGCAGGGCAAGGCGATGCATCTTTTGCAGTCTGTCAACAGTCTTGTGAAAAGCATGCCCTTTGGTGTTCGGGAGATTCCTAAGCACTTTTAGTGCTACTTAGAGATTTTGATTGCAGCCTAATCTAGAGCTGCTGTGTTGCATAAAATGTGCTTGTTTAGCACATTGCAAAAGCCTGTGTATAGGCTACTGTTTGGGAAGACGACAAGAACGATTCTTTCTGCATGACTAAGAGAAACGAGATTGAGAATTTCTTGGGTGTTTTTCACTGTACATTGTGCTCTAGTGAAACGTTTCAAGTATTTCATGTCCAAAAGGGAGGCGGTGCAATAGATCAGTCTGTAATGCCTGTTGAGCTCTACAAAAGGCAGTTAATTGAAGAAATTACTTAGTTGTAATGTCTTATTGTGAAATCAAGTTGAAACAAGCTAGATGGAATTCTATGTATTTTTTTATTTTATGCCTTATGTAAGTAAATTTACCAGTATGTGAGTTTTAAAATATTTTTCTTGAAATTATCTGAGGTTGTCAGAGTCTGTACAGTTTTAGAAACAAATGAACTTTTTTTCCAATGGAAAGTGTAAAGTTGCAGGAACAGCCATAAAACACTATGAAAAACATAAAGATTATATATATACACACGGCTATATTGTATATTGATATCCATCCATCCATCCATCCATCCACTATACCGCCTTAACCAATTCAGGGTCGCAGGTAGCCTGGAGCCCATCCCAGGAAGCACAGGGTGCAGGGCAGGGGACACCCAGGGCGGGGCACCAACCCACCACAGTGTATATAGATATAATTATTTAAAAAATGTTTTATACTTTGTGGCCAGAAACTGTAATAAAAAGATATGTTACTGTAAAAGCATACAACTCTGTTGAGTTACCTTTGTGTTTTTAAACGATTAAAACAGCGTTTAACTGTAAGGCAATTTTTCTATTCACTTAAATTGTGAAGGAGAACAGTCGCTCAGAAAGGATGAAGATAAAAAATTCAGGTATACAGTATGTGGACAGTATTGTTAAAGTTTCAGTACAGTATTTATCTGTAATTGGATAACAGATAACCTTCAGTCGACATGCTGTTGTTTTGGTCTTTGCTTGTTACTGAGCAAAAGCACAATTTGTGATGGGAGTTATGTGTAGATCCCGGTATATCTAATAGACCACTGATGCTGGTACAGTTACCATGGTGATGTTGTTTGATCAATAAGAAGGATGAGGTGTCCCTTGTCTGATAATCCTGGACTCAGTTGGGTCTTGGGGGAGCGGAGTGGAGGATATCCCCTCTTGAATAGAGTTTGTAAGCCAAAGAAGTTGGAGGTGTGTCATTGTTTGTGCTTGTGTGTGTGCGTGCAGGTGTGTGTGTTAGTGTGTGGTGGGTTGGGGTGAGAAAGCTGACATTATAGTCGTTCTGCATTGGAAGAAAGAAGGTGAATGTTTTAAACATGCTGTTGCAGGGTTTTTGAGATATGCTTTTGTTTGTGTTGTCTGATATGAAGCTCCCTTATATAAGCATTACATGTGAAATGATATTGTGCATCCTACCCAGGATATATGACATGTTTTGATATTGTACCATTCATAAACAAGGATTGTGTCTGAGATTGTGTATTACACCCAAGTTAAATATGCTCTGGAACTGTGATTGTTGTACACTGTAGCCTATGTGTTACAGATCTGTGACCATTGCACACAGTATACGTTGCAAAACTGTGACCATTACACACAGAATAGGTAGCGTTTTTATCTAGGTGCCCACACAGGCAGATGGCACAGACTTGAACAGCATCGACCAGCTGGACAGCTTTTCCTGGTGCTGTTGACGACATTGTTCATCCTTTGTAGATGCTCAGACTGGGCTGGCCTTCCTCTGAAGCAGCCTGAAGTGTTCACAGCCCTAGAAACAGCCTTATGAAGCTGTCTGTTTCCAAGGTGGGCTGAGCTCTATACGCCCTCTCGCCTGGGTGCAGGAAGGAGGTTGGGTGTGCTTTGGAACGTGCAACGCGGCCATGGAGATGGAAAAACAAAAATAGGACGTCAGGCTAGCTCCCGCGGGACGGCCCGCATCTGCCTGGGCCCCAGATTAACGGCGACATGGCGGCAGAGGGAGAAGGGAGAGCCAGATAAACACGTAGGAGCGGGCAGAGGACAGAGATGCCCGCCGTGCCTCCACTTTGGGTTTCAGCGATTCAGGCGTTTGTGCCACCTTCTGGCAGGAAATAAAAATCTCTTGTTCTTCTGTACCTCTCAGCGCTGAGCTGCTGCACCCACCCAGCAACAGTTAACTTTTCTTTGTCTGTCTTTGTAGCAGGGCAGAGCGTCCACTCATGTGCTCTGCATGTTACAGACTTCCAGTTCACTTTTACCATGTTGTACTGTACTGTACTGAGCTTGAGTACTTCTCAACTGCACTTTTTACTCACCCATACTGTACTGTACTGAACTTAAATACTATTTGACTGCACTTTATACTGACCTATAGTGTCCTGTACTGCACCAAATTGACACAGATCAGGAGTTCTAAGTGACTCCACTCTCAAATGATTGACTAGGGCATTTTTTCATTTTTTGAATGGCGGGCATCGTTTTAAATACTCAAGTTAAGTTGCTTTGTTAGGTTGGCTTGGTTTATTGAAAAGATGGAAACATTCCAAATTACCTAGAAGAATGAAGATGTGCAGGTGCTTGTAGCTGTTAGGTTAAAGAACTAAGTACTGCATGAGTTGGAAGGGTAAATCCAGAAAGTGTTTTTGGACATTGGACGTAGCTGCTACATTGGTAGACACAGAGGTAGCTGTTTGACAAAACAATGGAAAGGGAAAAAAAACAAATTCAAATATTCAAAAAATAAATACAAATGATGGCTCAAGTGTTTATCTCTAGTGCTTAATAGAACAGAAACTTGTAACATTCTGTGGAAAGCCACACTCTGAATCCATGCTCAGTGCACATATCTGAGCATGTACTGTGTGTTATTCTATGTTAGAGCATGCCACAGGTTGTTACTGTGTGTGATGCATATTACATGATCCAGCATATTAGAGGGCACTGAGTGTTAGAATGTGCTACAGGGCGTTAACAGTGTGCATGCGGGTTACATGTTACAGCGTGTTAGAGTGCACTGCGTGTTTGAGCGTGCGATGCATGTTACACACTGTTACAGCACACATGCGAGTTACAGTGAGCACTGGAAAAGCATCATGTTCACATGTTTGAGGTACAGCTTCAAAGCAATTTGAAATGAGCTGATCGCAAGGTATCCTGGTCAGGGATCAGTACCTCGTGCACAGGGCCTTGTGGTCAGATAAGCAGCAGTGTAATTTCTGGGAGCCCAAGGCCACTCGCTGATAGATTAAGAGGAGAGCGCCTTTCCGAGTGGTCACCGGAAACTGGTCTAGGACTACAAAGCCCTCAAGCGATGCTGACGGTCCAGCTCAGCTGCAGTCACCATACTCCTTTAGGCAGTTGGTCCTTCTGAAAAAAAGGGCTGTTTTTATGAAAAATGTAGACTAAAAACCCAAGTGAAAAGCAAGGAAGAGTGTAAGAGTGAATTGAGATGAAAAAAGATTAAAAAAAAACATCCTCCAGCTTGTGTGCAGAGACTGTTTGTGACTGTGACTCTGGGACTTTTCCATGTGCACAGAGTGAAACTAATTTAATCAAGGAGCGAGGTGTGCATTCGGATCAGTCAAACGTTTTGCTAACGGCAGGAATGGCGCTTTTCTCCAGGTGTGTATATTTTTATTTCTAGTGATGTTGCACTGGCTGTTTTGTTCTTTTTATTGTATGTCGCCTTCTGCAATTTTTGATGCAAACATTCGAAGGAAGGCTATATCAGGACGTTATGTACAGGTCTGCAGTTCAGTTCACAAGATAAGTAATGAATCACATGCATCTCATATACGGTCTTTTGGAAAACCACTTCCTCTCACCTGAATGAGACACCATAGCATGAACATTCGTTTTCAGGATATATCTGGTTGTAACAACTTGTGATCTTTTACTAGGGCAATATGACATTCTGCTACATTTCATGTGATTGGTTTGTTTTATAAGTAAAGTTGGTACCTCCTCCAGCCCTTTAAATTAAAGATAGTAATGGTGTTTTTGTACCTCTGGTCTTTATTTTTGTTCTGTTCTCTTGTGCTGACTCCACTTGATCCATTCTTTCCTAACTTCCCTGCTTGCTAATGTGTCTCCTTGCCGGTGTGGGACATCCCTGAGCTTTTTCTGTGGCCGTGCTGCCTGTTGTTTTTAGCCTGTCCGTTGTCCTCGCATGGCAGACTTGCGAGCGCACCAATCCGACTCACCGCTGCTCATCTCCGCTGCTGTGGGGTGCCGGTCCCCCCCCAGAGCATCGGCGCAGAACAGCATACAGTTCTGGACTGGCCAACTCTCAGCCATCGTGTTTGCTACACGCTCAGCCCTGCAGTGCTGAATAGAAGCCTGTTTGTGTGTACCACGTCACAGTGCACGAGGCATGGCGCCTTAGCCTCCCAGGAGCTGGGCGAAAACTGGCTCATAAAATATCCTGATGTGTAAAGCATAAAGGTGTTGACTCTAAGCGGCTTTCTTCTAAAGCTGCTTCTAAGTTGAAGGAAAAAATACCTTAACACTGACACTTAACTTTGACTGTTGCGCCATTCCCTCTGTCTTGGAGGGGAAAAAAGCACAATTTTGGTTAAAACAGAACTTGGTGTAAACCCCAAATGGCAATATATCTGCAGTATTGATCAGAGCATTGCTGAAACACATCAGGTCTGCTGCAAAATGCTAAGAAGTTTTGACATTGTGACTGAAAAGAAAACAACATCAGTTGTTTCACTCCATGCATTTCTGACCCTTCCCAAAATTTTAAGCTTTTATTGGTCTGTCAACTGCTGATGTGGACATGAGCAGAAAATCGTGGTTTTAAAGGAAGTGCAGAAAAGAAAACAGGCGCCATATGTTATTGTGATGCTTCGCAAACTGCAGAATGTACGTTGTAGGCTGTTTATGTGTTAATGCACGACGAGCAATCAAATGAAGAGTGTGAACTTTTTTTATAGGACAAACCCATAATAAAACACCCACCTATTTCTGTCCTCCCAAATCCTTAAGTAAGATTTAGATGATTTGAGGCTCACAGAGACTAATTATTTGCCCCGGCCTGTCTCCCTGCACATGTGCAGTCAACTCGCTTCATTTGTGCTGCAAATAAGATTGGTGCAGTGCCCCCCCACCCACCCCCATATGTATTTTAAGTGTAGAACTAAAGAGTGTGAGGAGTGTTAAAAAAACCCACTTGCTGGCAGATTCTGAGTAAATATGGATAAGCACCAGTAGCTATCTGTAGCTCCACTGACAGGGCTGCAGACTCTTTGCATTAATGAAATGCGACGTAATATTAATCTAATTCAGCATGTTTACTAGTTCATTAGGTTTTTAGATAGCGGCTGATTCAGTCTCAGGGGTGGAATGCAGGGTTTGATTTCGGTTTTGTATTGCTTTAAGTCTGCACTTGTTTGGGTGGAGGTGCAGGTAGGAGTGGTTTCCTTTTTTTTAATTATGTATTTTCAGACAGGTTGCGACGGTTGCTGATTACGCTTTTCGGATTCCCTCAGTAAGCTGCTACAAACCGTGCAGTCTTTAACCAGTCACAGAGGACCTGGATTTTGGGAGTGTGTCTGGATTTCTGGGTCTGGATCTGGATTTGTCACCGGGTTTCTATAATCAGTAAAGCCTATTCCTTCTGGTCCATGGAGCCTTTAATGGCTCCTTCACATGTGGGCTCCTGTCATCCGCAGGTACAGAATAGCTACCCCCCTTCCCTGACTTGTACCTTTACCATGGCCTGACAGGGGCCGAGAGGGGAACAGCCACACTCAGAACAGCTGCCCATTCCTTCACTCTGATTATTCCATCTCTGCCCAGATAAGTTTCCAGTGCTAGAATGTGGCACACATCCTTACAATGCTTGTCTGATGGCTGGCCTTTGTCAGCGTATCATAAAACAGTGATTTCTTTTTTTCCATTTCCATTCCCTATGGGTTGTGTGGTCTTCCCCTGCCTCCCCTCCCACATGTACACCATGGGCACACCTGGGCTGTGTCAGTGTCTGCGTCTGCCTTTCCTGTGCAGTTTGTTCACTTGGGTGAATGTTGAATGACTTGGGAGCTTCAGAACTGGGGGCCTGTGATGTTCGAAAGCTGTTCTATAACTATGCCCCCCCTCCTCATGACACATGCTGGTCAGTCAGCAGGCATGCAAGCAACAGGAAGTCTGTTGTCAGGGACGGACCCTTCGTCTGCCTGTTTGCTTGGTGAAGGGTGTTTTTTGATGTCTGTGACCTATGACTCTTCCCAGTCTCACCCTTCTGCTGCTACTGCTGCTGATGATGATGATGATGATGATGATTATGATAATGACGATGGATGAGGAGTGGAGGACTGTGAGAGCAGGTTGGGGGGGGCATGTGGAAAATAACGTGGTACAGGAGGAGAGTCCCTGCCTCTTTACTTTCTCCCTCTCAGGCCGCGTATCCCCAGGCTAAACCTCAAGGCATCTGGGATGACATGGCATCAGCCATCCCGCTTGAATGGAGACCGTGTTTGCTTTGCTCTTCTTAGCAAAGTGCGCTCTCCCACTGCGTATGTCCTGTCACTCCAGGCTCTCTCTTGATTTATGTCTCCCATCGTGGCAAGCAGTGTATTGTGTGTATCCGCGGCTTCTGCTGTCTTGAGCAGAGTGCATCCATGTATATGTCGAACATTCCAAAGGAAACCGTTGAAAGACTCGTTCTGCTTAATCCAAACGATGCCCTGCGCCGGTACCTGAGAGTGTCCCTACAGACGTTATTTGATTTCCTCTTTCCCCCGTCTCCTGTTTTCCCCACTATATTACTATTTTTATCCTGCTGCCAAGTTTCAGTCATGTGACGAAGCATGTTGTGAAATCCTTTGGTGTGATGTATTTCCAGCATGATGGTGCTCAGTGTTGACGACTGGCTTTCTTGCAGACTTGACGAGTGGCTGTTAAAATGCAAGACCATCCAGTGTTTTCAGTTGGAGACACCAGCTGTTAAATGTAAACCATGTGATGGTTATTTTGCACTGTGCGTGTTTGTCCAAGGTGATGAACAGGGCCCAATGACAGGATCGAAGCTAAAATTAAGTAAGAGATATTGGAGCGAAAACTTAATCACCTTTGGCTTTACCTTGCTTTGTGTTTGCTTTACTGTTTATCACCTGTGATATGGACTTTTCTTAGCAGGCCAGATTTTATGTTGGTTCAATGAGGGTAGAGTTTCTTCAATGTTATCAGGTGTCTGTGCTCAACCAAGTGTTTTGCAGTTTCACTTAATCAAACTTCCTTTTGACCGTGTGCAGCATGTAGAGTCTGGTTTGCAGTTTTTTGCTGCTGGATGAGTAGCCAAGTTGTTTATTTACACATTACAATGAACTTATTTGCATAACCTATATTTTAAAGGAATTTATGCAGTTAACTGGCTGAGTCTTGCATTGCAGTCTATAGAATGTGTTGGTGCAGACAAAGTAAACACAGTCCTTGGCACCAAGTCACCAGTGTAGATTATCCACAGTGCAGATGAATACAATATATATGCAGATGAGTAATTTGTGAAGTTTATTTTTTGTAGCCCAATTGGTTTGCCTGTTTCATTTCAGTTTGTGAATTTTACAAAGTAGACCATGAAATTATTATGCGAACTGTATAAACGTTGGTCTGCACTCCAAGTTGGCTTGAAGTCAGCATCAAATTGCTGCTTCCAATGTCTAAGAAGATGTTCTTTAGCAGTCTGCCATGGTTCCAAAACATCACGGCACATGTAGTATTCCCATTTAACTGGATTTAGAATAACTGATAACATGGCTAGCGCTTAGTACATACATAAAGTGGATTTAGAACCTCTGTTTTACTTTTTAGCTTTGCTGCAGCGCACAGTATTTTAAAGGTTGAAATGCAAATTGTTGATTTTAGGTTACTTTAAAGATACTGATGGTTTAATTGCCATTTCCATTGATGGCTAGGAAAACGTGCAGTCTGTAAGCCAGCTGTCCCCAAGCTTGGGATCACTACCCCTGATATGCAAATGGAATCATGAGAAATGGGTAAAAATAGATTTAACTATTTTTTGTAAATATAAATTTAATACAAATATTAAAGCAGTCAATGACAGCAGACTAGGATGTTATGTCATATTATCAAAATGCATTATGCATCATTATCAAAAATTTATCTGAAATTGGACATCAGATTGGGGTCAGGAGCTAGAAAAGGTTGGGGACATCTGCTGTAAGCCATTTCTTTTGGTGTTGGCAGTTAAATGCGGGTACGCAGGTTATGTGACAAAGCATTGATGTTTAAACAGAGTCCACTGTATGGGCAGAGCTGGACGCAGACCTGAGATAAGAGTGAAACAGGACAGCGGCTCCATGCCACTCACTGTTCCTTTGGTGTCCTTCGTCCACTAAGCACATCTGCGACCTGATTGGAAGCCTGGCGAGAGTGTCCTGGAAGGGGGAGGAATGTCTTGTCATTAATTTATTCTCTCTGGCGCGTGGAGAGTGCACTTTGAGGGCCGCCTGGCAGAGGGCACAGTGCTGGCGGTAAATAAAGTAACCAATTATTTATTCAGCAGTCTCTGAGGAGCAGCCGTTCCTAAAAACGGTCGGGCGGAGCCTATGGCTTTTGGTAGTGGGGGGGGGGGTATTGCTGAATCGGTAATGAAGGCTACAGGTAAGTCTGGGGTTGCCAGAGGAACCTGAAAAACCTGACAGCAAGTCACTAAGACAGGTGGAGTGAAAAGAAACGTGTTTGTTGTTAGATGGATGAGCCGAACACGGAGCCCGTAAATCTGAGGCTCTGGGAAAAGTGCAAAAACCATTACCAGAAAAACTCATAACAGCGGCCAGATCGATGGTATTGTCAGGGACTTGTGAGAGTACTTTCCCCAGGAGGCCCCGTGTGCCTCGATGTGGTTCACACTGCCACCACAGTGCGGTTTGTCGCGTCGCTACGGGAACCCTGGTGAGACTGCGCGTCCTGTCCCCTGTGTACAGGAGCCCCAGAACAGCAGGGGGTTATTTTTGGCTGTGGTTTTGCAAGCAGTCGTCTGAGTCCACCCAGCCCAACTGCTGCTTCATGCGAAATGTCATACGTGTCCAACTGCGTGCCTGTTCTTTGATTGCAGTTTCTGTATGTTGTGTGAGTGGACCTGTGATGTTTCGCAGTGGCAGTTTGATTTGACAGTTTTTTTAACCCCAGACAATTCTACCTTACTGGGAGAAAACAAGCAATTGAAAGGCCTTTGTAGCAAACAATTTTGCAAATTTATGTGCTCCTATTTAATCTAATATTTTTTTCTGTCCATGTTAATGGTCAGAGAAAAATGCCCTTGGTGTAAAGCAGTGCTGGACTTTTTCCTTGTAGGTGAGGGAGCTAACCAGCTTGATTTTGAGCTCCATTTTAGGAGAGTGTAGCTGCGTTTCCTTGTGACAGGGCTGAAACAGCACTCCTGTTAAGTGTTAAGACATCAACCAAAATGGGCCCTTTGTGCAGTATTTTTAATTAGGCTGCTTGCATGCAGAATGTAGAACTAAACATTTTGTTCAGAAGATAAATGCAGTCAAGACCACACCGAAGAGGGACAGTGTGGCGCTTTAGTGCTAGTTTTTCTGCTGTGAAGATGAAACACTTCAGGTACATGTGCGCTTTGCTGCAGCTTTATTTAAAACCTGCAAAATGTGTGCTCTGCTTAGCAGAAGAGGGCTGACGTCAGGCAGGTTTGCCTATATTGCCCTTCATGAATGCTAGGGATTTTATTCATGCTAGTCTTAGGTTATAGCATTGGACAGGTCGTTTAGTGTCACTTTGTAATTATACAGGGTGGAAGAGAACAGATTTGTATTGTAATGTGGCAGCCCTGCTCTGGAGGTCAAACTTTTATGTGACAGACTAGCTGAGCACCATGATTTTTTGTACGAGTGTATGTGTGCATGCGTGAATGTACACACGTGTCTGCGTGCATGTGTTTGTGTGTGTGCATACATGTGTTTACGTCTGAGTGGATGTGTGTGTGTGTATGTGTGTGTGTGTGTTTGTGTCTGTGTGTGTGTGTGGAAGCTCACTTACAGTGGGATCAGCAGCTCTGGTCAGTGTGTCCCGGTCCCTTGCCTGGGATATGAAGGATCCCATTCTGGCCCAGCAGGCAGACAAGCTATCAGAGCCTGTCAGAATTCGGGTTAAGGTGTGTGTGTGTGTGTGTGTGTGTTTGTGAGATGTTTTGGACCCCGATGAAAGCGACCCCACTGTCATGACATGCTGAGGGATGCTGAGACTACCCACAGGCTGTCAGGAACGGGAGCACCGCCCTTCAGTTCAGCGCGCAGTCGGGAACGCCTGCTGATTGCAGCACTTTATTGGTGCAGGAGTCTGAGCTCTGACGTCTGCATGGTTTTCTTCTTTCACCTGCTACGTTGGTGGTAATAAGTTGCCATTTTTAAACTGAAGTCACTAAGAATAATTACATAGGTATGTTCACAAAGCGCCCAAGTGGGCAACATTGTTCATGTGGAGTTTCAGTGTGTATTACTTAATTTCTGTTTTAATGAAAGCAGTTTCCATGATGGAGAGATGTGAAATTAGATTACTTTAAATGAAGTCACCCACGCCATCTCACATAAGCTGACAGTCGGGCAGTAATTACTAATCGGAGCGATGACATCCTTAAAAAAAGTCCTTATTCCCAGCCTGAAAGGGGAAGCTCAGCGTGGCCTTAATGCCCAATCCTCCTAGGCTATGACCTACATTGCAAGCGAGAGTGTTTTTCTCAGGGAGGCATATGCATCTGTCACTATGGCGACTGCTTAAAACTGAGGGGTTAAGTGCTGAATGGGTACAGTGCCCTGGAGCACATTGGAAACCTGCTTAATGTGTGCGTTATTTACAGGGCCTCATGGCTGTTGTGGCACATGTGGAGTTGTTGGGTTATCTGCCTCCTTGACTTAAAATCAGGGTGACTGTTAGTGGTGTGTGGAAATTCAGGCCCTTTTCTCCCACACCTGAGCTTCAGTGTGGGCTCTGGTTAGGCATGAGCCACGCACGTGTGTGTGCGTGCGTGCGTGCGTGCGTGCGTGCGTGCGTGCGTGCGTGCGTGTGCACTGTGTATGAGAGTTTGCTTTGCCCTGAAATCTCTTTGCTGTGTGAAGATTTTGGTGTGAGAATGGGCTGAAGTGATTTCGAGACCTCCACTTCAGGTTGGTCTCCCATTCGTGACTCCTCTGTGTCACCCAATCCTGTCACATGGCTGGGTGTGGCCTGAATCTTTGACTCTGCCCCTTTGTCTACAGGCGCAGAGCAGAGTTCTTATCAATACGGTCCCAACAATGTCAGAGATTCCAAGTGTTCTAGAGAGAACACAAAATTTACTCAAGGATCACTAAAACAATAAACTTGATAAAGATTTTTTTTTAAAAACCGTCTTCACCCTAATCAATCTCAGGTCAGTGTGTGTGGGGATAGCTTCTGTTTGGTTCCTAAGGCAGACCTCTAGGTTTAGCCATGGGTGTTGGGAGCATTATGTGTGTTTGATCTGGTTGAACTGGTTGCTAAGAAGCTTCCTAAGCTTTATCTTGTTTACTGAATTAAGCAAATTCTTGCTTTTCTGAAACATTGAGTGCTCGTGCCTCAGCTGGTACGATAGGCGTGGTAATGATGACGTTCAGGACATGGGATCGGGGTGGTGAGGAACAGGAATTCCGGATAGCTTCTGAGAGAGGGAGGACAGCCACAGTGTTTCTGGATTTGACACAGGAGCCTTCAGGAGCTGCTGGAGGCTTCACAGATGTGCGGGAGCTGACAGAGGCAGCAGAATTCTGTAAACAGCTCATCATGCGCTTGGTGCTTAGAAACGTAACTTTGTGGCGCTCCACAGAAAGCGTTTCTTTAACAATAGTGCAAATCCATGCCAGCTTTTCACTAGGTGAAGACAATCGTGCTGTCACTTGGTACCATCTGGAAGGAAAACTTCTAAGAGATTATAATGTGGACATTAATTTGCATTTGGCTTCTCCGCACCGTTTTGCTGTTTGCAGTATGATTCTGAATCAGTGCCCTCGAGGTCACCGGTCTTGGTTTTGTCCACATTGCTGTTAGTGTTTGCATTTATCACAGTTTGCAAGTGCCTCTTTGCACAGTGAACTCACTGCTGGAGTCACTTGTGACAGTTAGTATGCTTCTTTTACAAGGTCGAAGGTTTATCCAGAGGTACACTTTTTTTATGGCGAGTTTGAACAACCTATTCCTGAAGGAGCACACTTGCATGTTAATTAAAGCTCAATGAGACAGATTCTTACCTATGCAGGAGAGTAATATAATTGTATGTGACAGTGAATTAATTGAGTTAGATGTGTTGGTGGTATCCCTTTTGTTAATACGACTTGTAATATCTTTATTAACGAACCGCAGTGTTAACTCCGCTGTGAAGGCTGGTTTTAACCTGTATATTAATATTGGTATTAACTAGCCTTATTCAGTGAATACACATTCACTGAAGGTAAAAATTAAATCTGAAAACAAATTATTTGAGTTTGTTTATGTAATTAATAACAACAGTAGGTAAAATAGTGTGAATTCATGTGTGCAGAGAAGGGCTTTAAGGAGCAATGGCTTCTGTGTTGCTCTGTAACCCTGGAGGGTGGCTGGAGTGTAAAGCCTGTAAGAGCTTGTTAATTAATATTACTCGAGGTAGCCATGCCATGCTGTGGGTGGGAAACACTGTGTGTGGAAGAACTGGTGTGAGTGAAAACTTAAAGCTGTGCTGCCTTCAGGAAAACATGGTAGATGGAGTTCTCTCTATGGATTCTTTAATAGAAAAAAAATTGATTACATTAATAGATTGTATTGCCAAAAAAGAGAAAAGACCAGAACAAAGAGCAGTGCTTGATCTGAGACAGAGATGTGTGTGTCACCAAAATGATTTCTTTTGAAGGTTCTTGTGGTAAGAGTTCTGGTTGTAGTACTTTGTTGTACTCCACCATTGTACATGTCAGTGCTCAGTTGCAAAAAGTCATTCATGTTGTGGAAGGGGTTTGAACATGAATCAATGTGGACTCTCGTGGTTTTTCCTGGTCCTCGAATGTTAGGAGCTCTGTGGGGTGGGGGGGGGGGCGGCGCCCCCGCGCCCCCGGCGCCCCGCCCCCCCCCCCCCCACCCCCCCCCCCCCCCCCCCCACCCCCCCCCCAACCCCCCCC